>JAJLSG010000291.1:0-57048 GCA_030567495.1 Ambrosiozyma neoplatypodis | reverse complement strand
GCCCCCACGGAAAAGACGTACATTTAATTATATTGTCGTATATTCTTCCTAAATTGGACTTATGGATGATGAAGTAATTATGGACCTGAAACCAAATTTAATTAAATTAATTGAAGAAATTTGAAGGAAGTTCATTATCCATCGTTTGAGTTTTTAAATCTTATTGTAATTTAAGAAGAGTCCGAGAATTTAATTAATTAATATAATATAACTGATATGGTGCTACACGTGAAGTAGATCACGTTATCTCTACTTATGTATTAATATTAATTAACAACATTACATATTTACTATACAATTCTATATAGAAATCTAAACATTCTACTTTTCTTCTGGAGTTTCAGCATTACTTGAACATGTATTAAACCCTGACCATCTAGGAAATGAACTTGTATTTATATTAAAATTATCCAGAATTCTTCCAACTGTTTGATTAACTATATCATCTATAGTTTTTGGTTTAGTATAGAATGCAGGAACTGGTGGGAATATAATAACACCCATATCACATAAATACTTCATGTTATCCAAATGAATAGAAGATAATGGTGTTTCTCTTGTTACTAGTAATAAAGTTCTTCTTTCTTTTAAAGTAACATCAGCAGCTCTTACAATTAAATTATCTGTATAACCAATTCTAATCCCAGCAAGTGTTTTCATTGAACATGGAACTATAATCATACCATCATGTTGAAATGATCCTGATGATATTGCTGCTGTGACATCTTTATATGAATAACATTTTGTAGCTAATGATTTAATATAACTTAAATCATAATCAGTTTCAAATTTTATAGTTGATAATGCCCATTTTGAAATAACCAAATGAGTTTCAATATCAGTCTGGTGATGTAATGTCTCTAGTAATCTAATAGCTAATATTATACCTGTAGCACCAGTTATTCCAACAACAAGTCTTTTTGGTCTGTTTGAATCATTTGAAATTCTAATTTGATTAGTTTCTTGAGCATAAAATGGAGCAATTGTTTTCCTAGTGATCTCCTTTAAACTATTAAATCCACTGTGAAATGATCTAGGGATTGGATTGTAAAGTAATGGAGTTTGTAGAGGTCTTCTGATTAATTTGAGCATCTTGATAGCCAACTTATAAAGACATCGATATCATATAGAATTTGAAACTCGACTCATGAATTTTATCACATGTTTGGCCTGATATTAATATGATTCGGATCGAGTACCTTTGGAAATACAACAATTAGGGAAGAAGAAACTGAAAAGACTCTAATTAAATCAAAAACGGATCTCACAAAAAAGAAGAGCCGACCCTCGTAAAATGAAAAGTTGAATCACTTGATGAACTTGTACTTATAGTTGTGTTCCCAGAACCACCTGTCATTAAGAATCAACTGTTGTAATATGCTGTTTTTTTGTTATTTTACCTCTTTACTATCAAATCATCTAAATCCTTACTATCAAACTAATGACTCAACTTAATACAGGCCTTCATTTCAGAGATTTTATTCAAGCTTTAAAAGAAAACAACGATTTATATGAAATTAATGAAGAAATAGATCCAAACCTTGAAGTAGGTGCAATTACTAGAAAATGTTATGAAGAGAAACTACCTGCACCATTATTCAACAAATTAAAAGGAATGAAAGATGAAAATTTATTTAGAATTTTAGGTTGTCCTGGTGGTTTAACTAATTCAACATCAAATGATCATTCAAGACTAGCACTTCATTTGAATTTACCTTCTGATACATCAATGAGAGATATCATTCATCATTTAGTTGATTTTAAAAAGAAAGATTTAATTCCTCCTAAACAATTTGATCAATCAAAAGCACCATTTAGAAAACATGTTTTGAAAAATGATGAAATTGATTTTAATGAAATGCCTGTTCCTATCTTACATCATGGTGATGGTGGAAAATATATCCAAACTTATGGAATGTTCTGTTTAGAAACCCCTGATAAAAAATGGCATAATTGGTCAATTGCAAGAGCTATGGTTCATAGTAAAAATCAATTAGTTGGATTAGTTATGTCTCCTCAACATATTAGAGTTATTGCTGATGAATGGTCAAAGCTTGGTAAAGGTAATGAAATTCCATTTGCATTGTGTTTTGGTGTCCCACCTGCTGCTATTTTAATTTCAGGTATGCCAATTCCAGAAGCTATTTCAGAATCTGATTATATTGGAGCTCTTTTAGGTGAACCTTTGCCTGTTGTTAAAGCTGAAAATAGTGAATTACTAGTTCCACTAGATTGTGAAATTGTTATGGAAGGTACCTTAAACTTAGATGATCTAAATACTGAAGGTCCATTTGGTGAAATGCATGGGTATTGCTTTGAAGGTCTTTCATTAAATTGTCCAACGTATACTGTTGATACCATTTTTTATAGAGATGATGCAATTATGCCAATTTCTAATCCAGGATTATGTACCGATGAAACACATACATTGATTGGTGGGTTATGTTCTGCTGAAATCTTAAGTATTTGTCTTGAAAAAAAACTGCCAGTTTTAGAATGTTTTACTCCATATGAATCACAAGCTTTATGGTTAGCAATTACAATTGATTTGAAAAAATTAAAAGAAATGAAAACAACTCCAAAAGAATTATGTAAATTATTTGGTGATGCATTATATTCAAGAAAAGAACTATCTATGATTCATGAAATTATTTTATTCTCAGAAGATATCGATATCTTTAATTTCAAAGATGTGATTTGGGCTTATACTACAAGACATACTCCTATATTAGATCAAGTTTATTTTCCTGATGCTACTCCATTTTCATTAGCTCCATTTGTTGGTTTAAGTGATTTGATTAAGACTAGAAAAGGTGGAAAATGCGTAACTAATTGTATCCTACCTCCTATGTTTGAAAGAGATTTAGTATTCACAAAGGGTGATTTTGATTCATATGATGAAGATATAAAAAATAAAGCTTTAGGTAAATTATATAAAGTTGGATATTCATCAAAATGATAATTTCTTCTGATATTTTAAAATTTATTTGTGAAATTACTCAAATCATCAATTATTTTGTGCACACAACTTATTTTATTACTTCAAATTATATTTCATGAAAGTATAATACTGGTATTTTACATTTCTAATGTCTTAAATCTGTTCCAATCAATTAATTCACGTAAAATAGACGAAAATTTGATTTGGCCATCATGTGACTGAAGTCACAATACCTTGTCCGAAAAATAGAACGCTTCATCTACAATCCGAGATAGTTTAGTGGCTAGAATTCTCGCTTGTCACGCGGGAGACCGGGGTTCAATTCCCCGTCTCGGAGTTCTTTTTTATTATTCTAGTTAAATTATTGGAGTTCAATTCTTTTGTAATTATAATCATGTCTTTTTTTAATTTAAAAGGAGCAATATTAAGACAAAATCGAACTTGTTCAAAGTGAATAAAGGAAGTTTTAATCAGATCTCAGTCCGAAAAATGCAAGATGGGATATCGATCAGCGGATAGTGTACTGCCTTCCATATCTTCAGCCGTTTTTTCTTAATGCTTCTGGCCATGGATATCGATTGATAACTGGATCGAGCTACATATAGAATTAGAACATTAGCAGAGCAGAAATCGTATGTATATACGTAAAACAATTTATAGAGATATTAACACTCGATGAGAACCAGAACAGAATGCGTGCGCCACATCCACCTTCTGCGCCACAGCACACCGCCACACGGGATTTGAAAGCCGAGATCAAAAGCGGTTAAACTCCGATCTGGTTTGATAACATTTCAAGGATTGAATCAGTACCAACAGGCTTGAAGTTTTCACCAATTGAACATGTTGAAGAAAATGTCTTCTCTTAAACTTCTTCTAAATTACCTAAACAACATTCAAAGAACACTGGAAGTTTTAAAATTCAATTAAAAGAACAATAATGACTAAACAAACTCTTTTAATTGGTGTTGATGTTGGTGGAACGAACACTGATTCTGTTTTAATCAATCCAAATTTAATCAATGATCCAACTAAAGCTGTTCTAGCTTGGAATAAATCAGTCACTACAAAAGATGTTTCAAATGGTATTCAACAAGGTATCTCCAAATTATTTGATGAATGCCCAAATATTGATAAGCATGATGTTTCTTCAGTTACAATTGGTACAACTCATTTTATTAATGCTGTTATTGAACAAGATAGTGCTAGATTAGAGAAAGTTGCTGCTTTAAGACTATGTGGTCCTTATTCCAAAACTGCTCCTCCATTTTCTGATTTTCCAAAAGGTTTATCCAAAATTATGAATGGTCATATTGGTTATTTAAATGGTGGTTTTCATGTTGATGGTAATGAAATTAGATCATTAGATGAAACTGAAATTATTAAACATGTTCAAGCAATAAAAGCTAAAGGAATCAAATGTATTGCAATTGTTGGTGTTTTTTCTCCAATGAATCCAGCTCAAGAAATTCAAGTTAAAGATATTATTTTAAAGCATTATCCAGAAGCTAAAATTGTTTTATCACATAAAGTTTCAGGAATGGGATTTTTAGAAAGAGATAATGCTGCTATAATGAATGCTTCTGTTTTACCTTATGCTGAAAAAATCATTGCTTCATTTCAAGATGCTATTAAGAGTTTAGGTTTACAATGTCCTGTTTTATTAACTCAAAATGATGGTACTGTTTTATCGGCTACTGAAGCTTTAAGTTTACCAATTAGAACATTTTCATCAGGTGCTACTAATTCAATGAGAGGTGCTTCATTTTTAAGTAATGTTCAAGGTCAAAGTACAATCGTTGTTGATGTTGGTGGTACAACTGCTGATGTTGGTTTATTGTTACCTTCTGGTTTCCCAAGACAATCTGGGTCTTTCTCAATGGTTGGTGGTGTTAGAACTAATTTTTCTATGCCTCATGTTGAATCAATTGGTTTAGGTGGTGGATCTATTATTAGAGGTGATGCTGAAAATTTAACAATTGGTCCTGATTCAGTTGGTTCTGAAATTGTTGAGAAAGCTTTAATATTTGGAGGTTCTGAAACAACTGCTTCTGATTTAGCTGTTTCAATTGATTGTGAATCTGAAGTTACGACTTTAGATATTGGTGATTCTTCATTAGTTAAAAATAAATTTAGTAAACAATATCAAGAAAGTTTTAAATTAGAAGTTAAAAAAATGTTAGAAAAAATAATTGATAGAATGAAAACTAATCCTGAAGATTTACCTGTTTTAGCAGTTGGTGGTGGCTCATTCATTGTTCCTGAAATACTAGAAGGTGCTTCTAAAGTCATTTTACCTCCATTTTATTCTGTTGCTAATGCAATCGGTGCAGCTTTAGGTAAAGTTTCATCTGAAGTTCATTCTGTTAGATATTTAGCTCCAGGTGGAGGAGTTACAAAAGATGATGCTTTGGAAACATTAAAAGAAAAAGCTATTCAGGAAGCAATTGATAAAGGTGCTTTAAAAGAAACAATTGAAATTGCTTTTATATCTGCTGAACCAGTTACTTATGTTACTAACACTTATGAATTTTTTATCAAAACAATAGCTGATGTTGATTATTCAAAAGTTCAATCTAAAGCTGATATTGCTATACTTCCTGATTCTTTAGGTACTAAAGATGTTATTAAAAACTCATCATTTGCAACTGAAAGAATAATTGAAGAAGAACCTGATTATTCTTTATATAGACCTGAAATTAATGAAGAAAGACAATGGATCATTAGTGATATAGATTTACAATTTATGAGTATTGGTTGTTATATTTTAGGTTGTGGTGGTGGAGGTAATCCATATGCTAGATTTTTAGTTGCTCATAATTATGTTAGAAATGGTGATAAATTAGTTGTTATTGATATTGAAGATATTGATAAATATGTTGAAGGTGAAGGTGCTATTATTTCATGTGGTTATATGGGATCTCCTCATGTTTCTCATGAACAACCTTCTGGTGATGCATTAATGACTTGTTATAAATATATGGCTAAATATATCAATAAAAAACCTGAATTGGTCTTCCCAACTGAAATAGGTGGTGGTAATGGTTCTGTTGCATTTCAAATTTCTTCAGCTTCAAGATTAAACTTACCTGTTGTTGATTGTGATCTAATGGGTAGAGCTTATCCAACGCATTGGCAAACATTGCCTGTTGTTTATACCCCTAAAGATGAAGCTTTTTATCCTCCAACTGTTATTGATAATGGTAATGGTAATACGATGATTCTTCCAGCATCTAAATCTGATTTATTATTAGAAAACGTTATGAGAGCATCATTAGCTGAAATCGGTTCAACTGTTGGTTGTATGAATCCACCAATGACTACTGCTGAAGTTAAAGAAAGAACAGTTCATAGATCAATGTCAATGGCATGGAGAATTGGTAGAGCTGTTAAAATTGCAAGACAAAATTCAGATATTGAACGAATGCCTGAAATCATTTTGGATTCAATTAATGGAGCTGGTAAATTTTTATTCAAAGGTAAGATTATTGGAGTTGAAAGAAGATTGTTTAAAGGTCATACTTGGGGTAAAGTTATAATTGAACAATTAGAAAAACCAAAACGTAAAATGTATATTCCATTTAAAAATGAAAATATTTATGCAGAGATTGAAAATATAGATGATAAGTCAACTGAAATTGTTTGTTCTGTCCCTGATTTAATCTCAGTTGTTGATGCTGATAATGGTGAAGCTATTGGTACTTCTGATTATAGATATGGATTACTTGTTTTTGTTTTAGGTATGTCTCCAAGTAATAAATGGACTGATAGTGAACGTGGAATTGAAGTTGGTGGTCCTAAATCATTTGGATTAGATGATATGGTTTATAAACCAATTAGTACATATGTTAGACCTGTTTCTGTTATTGATGAATTTGGTCCAAAGAAATAAATTACTTTAGAATTGGTCTTTTTTTAAGTAGTGCTTATATATTTATTTTAAAGATTTTCATTATACTATTAATTATATTTTTAGTTAGTTGTGTTTTTTTAATAAATGCTAATAATCTAGTAATTATAAATTGAACTTGTTATAATAAAATGGTCTACTAAAAGTATACGAAAAGAAAAAAAGGACTAAAATAAGGTAAACGATATTGAAAATTTAAAAAGTAAGAAAACTAACAAGTTTTAAAAGGAAAATAAATTGAAGAAATATTTAAAGAAGAAAGCACATCTTTCAAAATAATAATAAAAAAAGCATCAACTGGATTGAGCAAGACAATTAACAAGTTCATCATACGTGAAAGATGAAACATAACAGAAATTACCATCACATGAATCTGAAGCAGAACAATCATAAGTATAAGGAGACTTTCTAGTTGCAAAATCTTCATACATTTGAAGAGTATCATCATCATTTTTCAAGTTTTGAGCAACCTTATGCCAGTAAGTTGCATTTAATGGAGAAGTTTCAGGCCAATCAATACCATAAGCATCTCTTGAAGAGTATTCAAATTCCCAAACTGGTTCAGCACCATGATTATAAAAAGTTTCATTTAATTTAGTATAATAAGTATATGAATTCATAATTGAAAAAGTTTCTGTATCAACTTCATATCTTCTCCAACTTGGGTTGTATAAGAACCAACTTGTAACTGATGGGGTAATCCAAACATTGTTAACCAAATTATCTTCAGTCATTAAACTTGAATCTGAATTATTACCTGAATAAATTAAACTGAATTCATCTCTATGAGTATGACCATTGAACATACCAGCAATAGTATATGGAGAAAATCTTTCAAGAATTGATTTGAATGCTTTGGAATAAGGTTGAGCAATTTGAGTTTCACCACTTAAACCATTCAATGGAATATGCCAGATAATCCAAACTCTTTGATCTTGTTCTTCAGCTTCAACTAACTCATCAACTAAAAATTGTAATTGGCCAAATGAATCAACATCAGATGTCATGTTCCAATAAATATAATTGTTTTCAGTATAAGCAACATTTGAATTTAATGATATAACTTTTAAACCACGTTTAGTTGTAACAGAAAAACCAGTGTAATGATATTTAGCATATTGAGCTTCATCCCAATCAATCCAGCCATAATCTCTCCATAAATCAGCCATTAACACAGCGTTCCAATCAAATAGATTTGAGAAACCAGATTTCACTTGAGCAATTTGACCATATGGGAAAGTATCATGATTACCTAAAACTGAATAAACTGGAATATCCTTTAATTTATATTTAACATCTCTAAACACAACTTCTTCAGATTGGACAGTATCTAAATAATTAATATATCTTTTTTCATCATGATCAACTAAATCACCTGTAAATATAGAAAAATCAAAAGTCATGTTGTTATCTTGTTGAAATTGAGCAATTGAATCTAAAGAAGAGTTAATTAAAACTTCTGGAGAATCACACTGATAAGCACCAAAGGTAGAAGCTGGATCCCAAACGGAATAGTTAACACCAACAAAGTCACCTAAAACATATTTACCATCAACATAAGAAGAATTATAAAATGATAGACCACTAATTTCATCATCACTTAATTTATCAGTAAAATTATAACCAACTGGTAATGGAATCTTGTTGTTAGAGTGTGGAGTACAGCACATGGTAGAATAACTAGTACAGTTAGCTTCACCACCAATAGTATAATCTAATTCAACATGGAAATCTGAAATATGTAAAACATTAAAAGTTTCATTTGAAGGTTCAGGAGCAACATAAGCCTTAGCAGGTTTTTCAGGCCACATATAAGAAATATCAACAGGAAGAGAATCAATATCAGGTAAAGAGCAAACTTTTTCTTTATAATAACAATAATAAGTAGCATCCATTGAAGCAGGATCCATCAAAGTTAACACATTTGCAAAATTAGTACCAAGAGTAGAAGAGTCAACTGTTGTTCTATCATAATATGCTTTACAGTTATCAACTGTATCTGTACCATTACCAATACACCAAGCAGACCAAATATCTGGAATTAATTCAGGTTTAACTTGTGCTAATGAAGTACCAATAAATAATCTTGATTTACACTTTTCACAACTGCTTGTTTCAGTATCATTACCAATTTCATAAAAATGATTCAAAGTTTTTTCAACAATTTGTTCATCTGAAGCATATGAGCCTTTTGTTGTTTTATCTATAATATCTTGTAAATTAAAATCAGGAACAGTAAAAGCAAGTGCTTTAGAAGCAATTACCGATAGTAAAATAAAAGATGGCAGAATCATTGATTTTGTAAATCTGATTTATATACACTATCATAAAATTTCTTTCTTCTAAGATGGATCATCATTGTAACTGTAGAGGAAATGGGTTTGTATTTATACATTAAATATTTCTATATTCACAAAAATGATATTCTAATGATTTTTATCATAAGTGGAGGTCTGGCTCAAGATTACGAGCTGGCTTCCCGAAATTGTAATTAATGAAATCCCAATTAAGCTATGAAAGGGATAATCTAAATAATGAAATAATGGAGGATTTAACGAATAATTTTGAATAGATCAACCACGTTTCTTAATTGTTGTACCTTCAACGTACGTTGAGGGGAGGATGGTATTAGACCAGCTCAGATCACACAAGTAGCATCATATAGAATATGTTCATTATTATCTAGCTGAAGTTCTATACCGTTCGACTTGGTAGGTTTAAGTTGGAGTTTGTGTGTCCCACAAAAGGTGTAAAACAATCATTTAATTTGTTATCGGTTGAAGATTTGAAAACTGAAGTCCGAGTCCGAGAACAATCAAGCACGTTGGTTCCTGAATATTTCTCTTGGTCGGCAACATCCCTGCTTCTTCTATCAATTTTGAAATTCTTTGATTCATGATTCATATATCGGGTAGGCCGTTATAAAGTTACTGGTAAATAATAATTGAATCATTTATAACTATCGCTCAGTTATCTTTGATAAAAATAAATTTAATCATCAAAGTTGAAAATACATGTAACTACTTTACTAGATAAATATTCTATAATTAACAATTAATACATGTACAGTTATGAAGATAAAAACTTTAGATCCTGGCTTATGATTAATTGAATATGTTAATATTAATTGTATATCCAAATTAATTAATTAATTGAAAAGCAGTAACCATATCAAAATCCCCACGTTGTTCGTTCGATTTGTAAATGATTATAGCCTTATTGAGAATACATGTTGCAAATTATGGTATAAATGTAACAATCGTATTATCGAGGAATCATTAATTCAGGAATCAGGATTCATATCGATTGTTTATACATGTATTGGCTAGAATATAACGTGCGTGTACACAAATCAAGTGGTATTTTATGTAAAAAGGATCAATTATAATAACAAGAAAGAATTATAATAGAAAGAACAATTTCCAGAAAATGAATTCAAATATAAACTATGACAAAATCAAGTCAGCCATAATAGAATCTAAATAAACTCCATCATTTGGTAATGCTTTATTTCTTTCAGTTGCATCAGAGAAATCATTTTTAGAGAATCCACCACTTTTGAATTTATCATCAAGTAGAAATCTCAGGATGACCTTGACATTTAAAATTTTCTCTGGTTTATAAATACCTTAAACTTCACATTCTTCAGAACACCCAATATTAATGTAACATTTTGGAAAATTACTATATCTTCATTTAACAAAATCACGTCTTAATATTGGTGTATTTCCATTTATCTCTTTTGGTTAAATTTCACATATTACATATATCGCAAATTAGCCACTCATTGGACCCTTGCTCTTTTTGATTTCCATGCAGTTTTACAAATCAATACATGTATTAGATGTAAGAGAACTACTATAAGTAGAATCATATATATATATATATGTAGCATTCTTGATGAGAACTAACTTTAATTCTCACATGTATAAAGTACTAATTATATAGCTTGAAATTATATAGCTTGATCAACATATACCCCCAAGTATTATGAACTGATATATTAAGCATAACAACTTAACTTATAGTTAATTAACATTCTTCCAAGCTAATTTTCTCAGGAATTATTTCTGGAATATGATCACATTAATTGATTGATTTTAAATTTTTTCATAAAATGCATACGGATATGCCTGATATGCTGATAGATATTGGTATCCTTATGATTTAAAAGAAACAAAGTCAGTTGATATATATAATGTTAATAAAACCACTCTATTTAGTGAACTTTTGTCAGTTTAATTTATTGTTCAATACCTTTTTTTTTTAGTTTTCTGGAAATTCTGGGATAAATCTCACTTTGGAGTCTCTGCATGCCACTCATTAATTGGAGTTATTCAACCCTAATTGGTCTTAATTGTTCTTTTAATTCGATGATTTAAAATTTTACATATATATATATGTATTTATAGATACTGTTTATCAAAGGTAAAAACTTTAATTTGCACAAACATATACAATATAACTTGTATTACGCATAACTGCTTAACTTAATTCCCTAAATGCTATTATGCTCCCCAGCTAATTTTCTCGCATTGAGTTTAAAGTATTTTCACAAAATGCGATGATATGACATACAAGTATGCCTGATAGATACGTACTGGTAACCTCTTGAGTTAAAAGCAACCAAACCAATCGATATATAATGTCCAATAAATCCACTCTATTCGGTAAACTTTTACCAGTTTCAATAAAAATTTCATTATTCAACATATTAAACAAATAGAAAACCTTATTAAAAATGATTTCTTCAAAATTTGCTATTGTATTTACAGCTTTGTTAGCTCAATTTTCATCAACTGTTAGTTCAGCAACTACACCTGCTGGTGACGATTCTAGAGATGATAGTATTGGTTGTCAATTTAAAGATGTTGGTTATAGTCCAGGTTTCAAAGCCAGATTCTTTGAATATGAATATGGCGATAACACTGATTTTTCAAATCCTGCTTTCTTTGGGTCTGCATATACTAAAGGATCTGCTACAGGTGTTACAACTACAGTTGTTAGTCCTGGTTTCAGTTCTTCAAATCCATATCAAGAAGAAGGTACTACAAGTGGTGAAATTTATGGTGTTCCAATTACTATTAGTAATTTTACATTAGAACTTACTGGTTACTTCAAACGTATGTGTTTTTATTTATTTACAATTGATTTTATCTTATTTTAAAAATTGAATACTAACTAACCTTTTTTTAGCTTCCACATCTGGTTTATATACTTTCAATTTGGAACAAATTGATGATTCTGCTATGGTTTGGTTAGGTGATTCTGCTTTCGATTGTTGTGATCCTTCTGTTTTCCCTGATAATAGTGAAGAGTCAAGTATTTTATATGTTGAAAAGCCATTCGGAGAAGATAAAACTTCAAGTTCTGCTACTGTTTATTTAGAATCTGGTTATTATTATCCAATGAGAATTGTTTATATTAATATCAAAAAAGGTGCAATTTTACAATTTACAGTTACTGATCCTGATGGTAATGAAGTTGAGTTTTCTGATTCCGTTTATCAAGTTGTAACAGATGATTTAGTGGATCATTGTACCTCAACTACTGTTAGTACAACTTTCACATCATCATCCACTTCTTCCTCTTTAGTCCCATCTTTTTCTTCAAAAGTTCCTTCTTCTAGCTCTTCAATCCCATCTAGTTCATTTAAACCTTCTTCTAGCTCTGTTGTTTCTTCTAGTTCTAGCTCTATTGTTTCATCTAGTTCAACCATTTCATCAAGTTCAATTGTTTCATCAAGTTCGTATAAACCTTCATCATCATCTACATCATCTTCAAGCTCTGTTGTTTCTTCTAGTTTTATTAATCCTTCTAGTTCTGCTGCTTCCTCTAGCTCAATTGTTTCATCAAGTTCGTTCAAACCTTCATCTTCTTCAAATGTTTTATCAAGTTCTGTTGTTTCATCTAGCTCTTTAATCTCATCTAGTTCATATAGGCCTGCATCTTCAAGTGCTTCATCGAGCTCTGTTATTTCAAGTTCTGTTGTTTCCAGTTCTATCTTTTCAAGCTCTGTGGTCTCATCAAGCTCTCTTGTTCCATCAAGTTCGTTTAGTCCTTCATCCAGCTCTGTTGCTTCATCCAGCTCTGTTGTTTCATCTAGTTCACTTGAACCATCAAGTTCTCTTCCATCTTTATCATCTTCTGCTTCAGCTAGTTCATTTAAGCCAACTATATCAAGTAGTGTCTCATCAAGTTCATTAGTTACATCCACTATACCTTCATCATCATCTATTCCATCTTCTAGTACTACCGAATCATCTAGTTCTATTGAACCTTCCTCTGGTTCTCCATCTTCATCAGATGCTGCTTCTTCTAGTTCAATTCCACCTTCTTCTTCAGCCTCTGGTGAAACTTCTACTTCAACTATCTCAAGCTCTGGATTATCTTCTGTTATCCCAAGTAGTTCATCCGAAGCAGAAACTTCATCAACTGATGTGACATCAGATTCATCTTCCACCACAATATCCACCTCAGTTTTACCATCTGAATCAAGTATTTTCACTTCTTCTACAGATTTGATTACATCAACCCCAGCTGCTCCATCTGGTGATGTCACTACAATTACTACTACTGTTTGTTCTGAAGATGCTTGTAAATCTACCACTATTACTTACACTGTTCCTGAGACTACTGTTCCAGAAACACCTATTCCAGCTGAATCAACTACTGTTATTACAACCTCCACCTGTGATGATTCAGGTGATTGTTCTTCAATTGTTATTACTACAACTTACACTGAAACCACTGCTCCAGAAACCCCTGCTACTGTTCCAGCTGCATCTACTACTGTTATAACTACATCAGATTGTGATGATTCAGGTTCATGCTCTTCGATTGTTGTTACTACTACTTACCCTGAATCTACTGTTCCAGAAACACCTGCTACTGTTCCAGCTGCATCTACTACTGTTATAACTACATCAGATTGTGATGATTCAGGCTCTTGTTCTTCTATTGTTGTTACTACATCAGTTCCTACAACTACTGCTCCGGAAACACATGATCCATCTGTGTCTACTTCTACTTGTGATGGAGAAGGTAATTGTATCACTGTTATTACAAGTACTCCAACTTCTTCTCCAACAATTGGTATTTCAACTTACGAAGGTTTTGCTAATAAAATTTCAGTTGCCACTGGTATGGGAATTATTACTTGGTTTGGTATCTTATTGTCATAGGTACGATACATTATTACATTAACTTCAAAAGTTATCATTTTTATTTACTGTTTCTTTTAATACTTGTTATTACTATTATTTTTTTATCTATTCTATTCTAGTCCTTAATATAAAAATAAGAGCTACTTTTTCTTTTCCTTTTCCTTTTAAATAAATATTGACCGTTTTACTTTTTCTCAAATTTTATCTCCGTATAGTACATGTAGATCTAAGATAACAGTTTCATATATATACTTCAGTTTCAAATCATTCTGAAGTTTCATTTGTGAGTAATCTTTGTATGCTGTAATTCAAAAAGCTGTACATGTATTTCAGCTTTAGACCCGAAATAGAATCCATTTGGCTCGGTTTTGAACCAGTAATAGAACTTGTCCAGTTGTTTTGCCGTGTCCGGACTAACAAATTATTTCTTATTTATGGTAATCGAACCTACAACATGGAAAGACAAAACATCAATTCTGTCTATATTCATAAATTAAATTCACAAACAAATACTTGTCTCATCATAAGATACTTACCTATTAGCTATATCTCTAATTTCAGGCAAAATAGGCTTTTGAAAGTACTTTTAGAAAAACCACTTAGACCATTTAGCTTATCGCTCTGAAATGATGCTAAGACTCAATTGTCTTTTCTGAATCATCTTTGGCCTCGACATTGATTATTTCAGAGGGAAACGTTAAGTTAGGTTATTTCTTCTTATGTATGGGAATCATTAATTCAGATCTGTGTTTTGCGCCAAACTACATTAATAATGAATAAATGAATATACTAAAAACATTCATATAACTTATTAAATAGCATTGATGATATGATGTATTGATATTTTCAAAATAACTGTTAATTTATTTCGATCAATTTAAACAAACAAACAAAAATTAACTGAATTATATGATTCGATCTTAAGGAAGAAGCTAGGGCTAAAAGACTCAAAGGGATTAGGGATATCGAGGTCTAGAATTTAATATTTTAAAGAGTTAATCGGGAATCAAAATAACTGGGGGATTTGAATTGAATATATGGGAATCCATCATAGATTCATAGAGCCCCTTTTTTGAAATGGCTAGTTTATGATCGATTCAATTGAATCAATTTAAAACTACAATTAATTAAGTTATAAATTATAATTGAAAAGTAAGAATATACGTGATAATTAAATTAATTGGGAGAAACAACCTGGCTGGATTGAATGATATACACTAAAACATAATAATAATAATAATAATAATAATAAGTAACAAAATAAAAGAAAACGAAAAGAAAGTTAAGAAAGAAAGAAAGAAAAATTCTAATATTAAAATTTGATTAGAAACATATGAAACAAATTGAATTTTTTTTTTGAAAATTGAAATAAAATATAAAAGTAATTAAAAATATGGCGATTTAATAGTAGCGGAAAACGAGTATACGTAATAAGTAACAAAATTGGATTGAATAATCTCTTTTTAATTTTTCTAATTAATTATATTAAATGGATTAACAACATGCATCTAAAGCACAACATGCACATAAGGCAAGATAACAACCCATACAATAACCATGGTCTTCCTTTGGTGGAGCTTGTTGTTGAATGTAAACTGGTTGAGGTTGTTGTTGATAGTACTATAATAATAAAATGAAGGTTAGTATATTCTGTTTTATAATTGGGTGAATTCATTCATTAATTCATTTATTCCTGTTTGCTTAATTTGAATATCATTGACTATAATTTCTTTAAAGGAGCCCGTTTTTTTTTTGTAAACCAATTTTTGAACTGTTTAGTTGTGAATAACAAAGTTATAGCATAAGAGTGATATTGTGATATGAACGCATTGAATCATTGATCTATATATGACTGGAATTGCAATATAAAGCATTGAAAATAATTCAATTTGTACACGTATGCTAAATTAAATTGAAGCTAAAGTTATAAGGAGAGCTGAGAGCTTTGAAAGGAGTAAGAAATGAGAATGAATGAGAAGATGAAGCGAATTGAACAGAGGATATAACATACTTGATTGCTCATTGTAGTGATAGTATTAAATATAGATGAATAGAATATAAGATAGGAAAGAAAAGAGATACACAGAGTAGAAGAATAAACCCACTGAAAAGGAAAGTGTTGAATTTATAAGGAAATCAGCGTGTTTACTGCGCCTGAATAGAACCAGGCGGTGAGGCAAAGTATCATGGGAACGGGCGCAGGCGCAATACTTTTCAGAAGATGATCTGTTTACGTAATTTACGTAAGAAAATAAAAATAAACGGGTGCGTGCGTCGACGGAGAATTCTTTGAGGAGCGACGCGTCGGTAAGCAGAGATAAGATTAGTATGATGGTGGTTTGTTCATTTGATGGTGTTTTGTCTCTATTTTCATTAATTTATCATTTCTAGAATCTAATTTGATCATTCAATATTCATAATATGTCAATCTCACAAATCTAACTCTCTATGGTCCCAGTTGAGAACACAAAATCGAACTACCGCTTGCTCATTTGAATCAAAATCCACAGTTGATAATTAAAATATTGATAAGCAACACATCTTTTTTTTGATTTATAAGTTAAACTACTTCCCATTCATTCAAATATGATAATTGAATATCATCAAATCAATTAAAATATAATCATGAATACATTACCAAAGAAATACAACTTCTTTAGAGGTCAACCATCACCTTATCTATTACCATCAAAAGAAGTTTTAAATGCAACAACTAAAATTTTAAATAAAGTAATTGAAAATGATAATTATTATGATGATGTCAATAACAGACATCCTTTGCAATATGGTCCTAATATGGGTAATCTAGAAGTTAGAACAGCATTAGCTAATTGGAACAATGAAAAATTTAATTTACCAAATGATTTAAAATCTCAATTCAATGAAACTACTACTGAAAGTGGTGTTAATAGTAAGCCTGAATATATTACTTTAACAAATGGTGCAAGTTATGGTGTCATGAATATCTTAGCTCAGACTACTTCTCCACATAATGGATTAACTAAAAGAGCTTTCTTAATTACTCCAACTTATTTTTTAATCAATGAAGTTTTCATAGATGCTGGATTTGGTGATAAATTAACAGGTATTGAAGAATTCGATAATGGACAAATTGATTTAACTGAATTAACAAAACAATTAGAATATTATGATTCATTAGATCCTAAATCAAATAAAAATCCAATCACTTATGATGATATTAAATCAATTCAATCTCCAAATCCTAAAAAACCGTTGAAAAAAATATATAAATTTGTCTTATACATAACTCCAATTTTTTCAAATCCAAGAGGTGGAACATTAACAACTGAAACCAAACTTGAATTAATTAAAATTGCTAGAAAATTTGATATGTTGATTATATCAGATGATGTTTATGATTTATTAGATTATTCAGTTCCATTTAATCAAACTCCAAATCATTCAATTAGGTTAGTTTATTTAGACAGAGCAACATTAACCAATAATGACTATGGCAATACTGTTTCTAATGCTACTTTTTCAAAACTAGTTGGACCAGGATTAAGAGTCGGTTGGCAAGAGACATCAAATTCTAAATTAATTCAAATTATAGATAAAGGTGGTGCTCATATTTCCGGTGGATCACCAGCCCATACAAACAGTTGTATCATTGGTGAATTGATTCAATCTGGAGTATTAGATAAAATCATTGAAAATTTAAGAAAAGAATTTTCTAAAAGATCATTAGCTTTTCAAAAGTCAGTTGAAATGTATTTACCTAAAGGTACTAAGGTTAGTGGTGGTAAAGGTGGCTATTTTTTATGGGTTACGTTACCTAAACAATATGATTGTAGAAAGATTACTGCTGATTGTTTGGAAAAAGGTGTTATTTTAGCTAATGGTGATCATTTTGAAGTTATTGGTGATGTTAAAAGTTGGGGAAAATCAGGTTTTAGAATTTCAATTAGTTTTATGAAAATTGATCAGATTATTAATGGTGTTAAAATTTGGGGTCAAGTTTGTAATGATAATAAGTTGAATTGAATTACGTTTCTTTATACTAATATATTCTTTATTAAAACGATCTAATTATAGGAGAATTTATTGTTAAGCGTATAGTATATCAAAAAACAAAGTATAAAATAGTACATGTAAATAAATAAATTAAACAATGGTTCTTTCTATAGTTTTATAATCACCAGAAGCATCGTATTCCCCACTACTTCTAGACGCTTTCAAACCCTTCCATAGAATAAACACATTAAAAAAGAAAGCACCTAACAAAAGAACAGATCCAGTAAAAATAACCCATGTTTTAGCTGATATCCATTCCAGTGGGGTATTTATAAACAAAGTAGAAGTGAATACAGATGATAGTTGAAGTGCAAATAAATTAGAACTGGAAACTAAAACATGAAAAATCATTGAATTAAAAAACAATGCCAAAAAATGAAAAATAATTGAAATAATAATTGAAACAAAAGCACTACATGCAAATGAATAAGCAATTGTATCATAGTTAATTTTTAAAGCAATTGAAACAAGACTAACAACATGCAAAAGACTCAATAGAATAACATACCAGATTCTAGTCTTTGATTTCATATTCATTGAACCATAAATTGAATTATCAACAAGTACAATCTGTAAAACAAATGATATAAATGAAAGAGGAACACAACCAAGCAAAGCATAACTCAACCATTTTGGAATTTCTGGATCTGAATCATCTACATTAACACTAACTTCTGTTGTAAATAATGAACCATCTGAATTATCATTACCATTGCCTATAATATATATTGAATCTAGTAATAAAAAACCAAATTCTAACATTATGAAAAATGAAACAGATATTAAAAATATTGTTTTTTCAAGTTTTAGTGAAATTAAAGTGAATATTAAAGCAATTGTGGTGAATGAAATGGAAACAATAGTTGCTTTGAAACCATAACCTCCAAAAAAATATGAATAAGTTTCTTCATTGCTATGTTTAGCTATAATCAATGCTAAAATCACTATGATGATTATTTGGATAATAATTGAATAGATGGTTAATACTTTTCTAGTTTTCATCATTTTTTATATTGTGTCTGATTTTTTTTGTTTGTTTTTAATTGGTGATATTTGGTATATCATCATGAAGATGAATCATAATGAAAAGAGAATTCATTTAATCCATGACAATTAAGGATCTATATTGCTGATGGTTCATAGGTTTTTAATTGGGCGAAGGGACTGGATCACAGCCGACGCGTGATTCTGATTTCAGAGAGTCGATCGACCCCAACAAACATCAACTGGAGTTACTGGACTAACATATAATTTAAAAGAAAAAAAAGATTTAAAAAACAATTTTAGTTTAGGATAATTTATAAAGTAGTTATAATTTTTAATTTAAAAGTAATTTAAAAGTTTAAAACGTAGATGTAAAAGAAATTTAATTGTAAATAATAGAACTTGGAACATCAGTTTTAATACCATCCCATTCAGCATGATAAACTAATCCACCTTTCATAACAAATTTTAAATAAGTTTCAGGTTGATCAAGAATATCAATATTTTCTAATGGATTAGCATCTAGTAATAAAATATCAGCATAAAAGCCTTTTTTAATTTGACCAATAACATTATCAACTTTCATAACTTGAGCTGGATTAATTGTAGCTGATTGAATGATTTCAAGAGGTTTTAAAACTTTACCTCTAATATTAAATTCATTAGTTTGATAACCTGTTAAATTACCCAATAAATCAGAACCATACAGCATCTTGATACCATGTTTTTTAGCTATTTGTAAAGAACCTAAACCATTTGATAAAACTTGTAAATTTTTAGCAGCTGAAGAAGCAGGTAAGAAATGTTTAAATTGATCAGAAGCCATAACTTTATAAGCAACTAAAGTTGGAGTTAATGTAACATTATTTTCAGCCATCATTTTAGCAGTTTCTTCGTCAATTAAATTACCATGTTCAATACCTTTAACACCATTCTTAATACATCTTTGAATTCCCTTTGGAGTATAAGCATGAGCAGTAACATATGAACCATAACTTTCAGCAACTTCAACAATTGATTTCATTTCTTCATTTGTAAATTGAACATTTTCAATCTTATCAGATGGCGAAGCAACACCACCACCGCTCATAATTTTAATAAAACTACCACCACGTCTAAAGTTCTCTCTAGCACCTCTAATACATTCAGGAACACCATCAACAACTGTACCTAACTGACTTAAATGGCATGAACAACTACTATAAGCTCCACCAGTTAATGAAGTTGGACGCATATCAGCATGTCCACCAGTTTGTGATAAAGCCATACCACAAAAGAAAGTACGTGGTCCAATAATTATATTCTTATCAATTGCATCAGCTATGAAATTTTCACAACCACCAACATCTCTAACTGAAGTAAAACCTCTTTCTAAAATAGCTCTACTATGAACACCTACTCTTAATATCATGTCTTCTTTTGGTAATGACAGAGTTTCACTTAATGAAGATTCACCTTGAATTGCAACTAAATGAAGATGACCATCAAATAACCCAGGTAATAGATATTTACCTTGACAATCAATTGGAACATAGGATGAATCATCATTAAAAGATGAAGTTTTAACTATGTCTTGAATGTAACCATCTTTTAATAACACTGTATATCCTTCGATTTCTTTTCCAGTGACTGTATCAATGATAATACTATTTGTTAAAGCATATGGAGTTATGTCTGGAAATTTCCATGGTGCTGATAATTTATTAATGTCTTTATTGATACCTTCGTTAACATCAAATCCTGTGATATTCATAGTTAATTGAAAATTTTAATTGAATTCTTAGGTAGCAAGTAAGTATAAGTGTTTGAATTGATGAATTCTGGAATATAATTCATTAATTGAAAAGAAATGATGTTATATAAAATGATCGAGCAATTAAGAAATGATAGGTAAGCTAGGTACAGCTACATAGAATTTAATCTTTCTGATCGGTAGCTAGCAGTGAGTGAATAAAAAAAAAAAAGATAAATTAAAGATAAGTAGATATCCATCAGTTCAACTTCTGCGATAAGGATTTTCAACTAATTTGTATCAAGTTCGATATCCTTCCTTCAGCAAAACTCTATAAGCGGAAAATACCAATTTAAGACATACTATCCACCAATAGCCCACCATATAATTAACTTGAAATTAAGCTACGTACAGTTAAGCTGCTAGGTATACAGAAATAATTCAATAATATTAAACCAAATTTTACCAATTAGGAAAATCCAGCGACGAGCGATTGTGGGACCTGCATGAGCGCTTGTGATGCATGCGCTACCTTCAATCGCCACTCGGCCTCTCGGCAATTCAACCGATTATTTTGATATGGCTACGCGGCTTACCAGCGGCTATATTCCAAACTCAAATGATAAGATTCATAACTTCATAAGAATTAAAACATCCAGCTACTTAAATTACAGCTATTACTGACCATGGAAAAGCTATGCAATGAAATGTTATACGTATAATTGCTCAATGCTTGTATCAATAATAACGACCATTTCACACAAGTAAATGTATGTAATTGGTAAAGTCAGCGAGATATCGACTGCATGATCATGAGTTGAAAATTGATTGATAAGACTGTCATATCTATCTTACTTTCACTTTTCATTTCTAAATTGATTTATTGTCTTCGATCATTTCCTTCTTTTTTATATGATCCTATATTTATTTATATACTCTTATCATCCCCCAATAGTTTTGATTCACATTTACTTACCTTTCTATAGAATGCTTTTATTAATAACTTAATTGTATAGACATATACAAATAAATGAATTACAATGACTACAGTCAGTATAAATGATACAAAAGACGTAAAAGTCACAACCAATTATGATGAAAAAGAATTAGAAAATGGAAGTATTACTTCATCCTCGAGGGTTTCATTTACAGCAGAAGAAGAAAAACAAGTTATAAGAAAGATTGATACCCATGTTTTACCATTAATGTGTTTAGTTTTCTTTGCCCAATATTTAGATAAACAAACATTATCATATACAGCTGTGTTTGGTTTGAAAACTGATTTGAAATTAACTGGTAATGAATATTCTTGGTTAACTTCTGGTTTTTATATTGCTCAACTTGCTTCTCAATTCTTGTTTGTTTTCTTACTTTCAAGATTCCCAATTAAGTTAGTTACTGGTATTTGTGTTATACTATGGGCAGCTGTTTGTATGTGTTTAGCCTCTCCCCATGACTTTACTGGTATGATGATTGTTAGAGCATTTCTAGGTTTCTTTGAAGGTGCTGTTTGTCCTGCTTTCGTTTTAATTACTGCTAATTATTATAAAAAATCAGAACATGCTTTACGTACTTGTATTTGGATTTCATGTAATGGTTTTGCTCAAATATTAGGTACTTTTTTGGTTTATGGAATTGGTAAAAATTCTCATCTATCTTTAGAAGTTTGGAGGGTTACCTTCTTAATTTGTGGATGCTTCACTTTATTTGTTGGTGGGTTATTCTTAGGTTTAGTTCCATTCAATTTAGAACATGCGTGGTTTTTAAATAAAAGACAAAGAGAAATTGCTAAAGATAGATTATTAGCTGATGTTATTGTTGGTGAAAAAGATGATTGGGATTGGAGTCAAGTTAAAGAGTGTATTACTGATTGGGGCTGTTGGTTCTCGATCATGAGTGGATTTTTATTAACTATTACTGCTAATCCAATTGTGTTTTCAAGTTTAATTATTAGTGAAATGGGTTACACAAATTTTCAAACTTTAGACTATGGTGCTCCTTCAGGTGCTGTTCAACTTACTGCTTTATGGACTGGCGTTGCTATGCTTCATTACTTCCCAAAACAAAGGTGTATTGTTATTAGTATTCTAGTTTTGGTTCCAATCGTTGGTAATATTATGCTTCTGTCAATGAGAGGTACCACTTCATGGGCTAATATTGTTGGATCTTGGTTAGCTTCTTGTATCACTTCTTTCTATGCGATCATTTTAAGTTTGAATGCTTCTAATATTAGAGGAAATACTAAGAAATCTATTGTTAATAATAGTTATTATGTTGGTTATAGTTTAGGTATGATTGTTAGTCCACAATGGTGGGACTACAGCGCTGATCCAACTTATAAAAATGGTTTAATTGTTGATATTGCAGCATGGGTGTTTTTTGAAATTTTGATTTATGTTTATCGTTTCAAATGTATCTTTGAAAATAAGAAAAGAGATGAAATGGAAGAGAAAGGTGAATTAGCTGAATTTGATCTGTCTGGCTTAACAGATGTTAACAATTTAAATCACCGTTATAGTTATTAGTTAAGTAATATACTTTAGTTATATTAGAAAACTCTTACTCTATTCTATCTTCTTTTTTAATTTACATGTATCTCATTTTCATTTATCTGTTATTTCAGCACAATTTATTGTATTACATTTAATTAACCTCTCTTTGAAACTTTTTTTTTAACAATATACATGTGTATTAATCATTTTGTTATTTTTAGGAAATTCATATCATCACATGGATCCGGATCATGCATACATATATGTAATATTGTGTATCTCGAAGTGCGCGGCTCAACCTCCTTAAACTTCTTCAACAAAAGCTTTAATTAGTTCTTACCCAACGTTTGGATTCAATTGATTACAGACGATAGGCAACCCCAAATAAGATAATCAAATTTGAAAGAAAAAGTTGATCTCTTATATACAAGACTGGAGTCGTTGTTACATTTATAAACAAATTGGAATTAATTAAGAATCAAATTAATATCTATGAACTATAAAATAATAGGAGAATTAAATTCAAGCCTCCACCACAGTTTTATAATCACCAGGACCATCATAATCATTGCCACGTTTAAAGTCTCTAATACCATTCCATAAAACAACCAAATTTATAATGAAAGCAATTCCTAAAAGAACTGAACCAACTATTACAAGATCCGTTGTAAATAATCTACCATCATATCCCAACTTATCAGAAGCCAAAATAGAGGTATATATAAAAGCAAGTAAAGTGAAATTAGTAACCAAAACATGAAAGATGAATGAACTTGAGAACAATGCAATAAGATTGAAAATAAATGAGATAACGGTTGAAACTACAGCAGCAATAGTATCAAAGAAATAACTCACATCAACAGTTTGCAAACCTCCCCCAATAGGACCTATAACATGAAATAACAATATAATGATAACACAACCAAGCTTCAGTTTAGTTTTTGAAGCAATATTAATTGAACCATAAGTAGAAATCTCAATAAACGGGATTTCCAACACAAAACATATAAATGAAACAGGAATACAACCAAGTTGAGTATAATTTAGCCATGATGGTACATCATACGTTTCATAATACACTGAGGTCTCTGAATACTTTGTTATCATTTCTTGAGCTGAATTTCCCATGGTAACCCCAAATGAAGCCATTAAAAGAAATGAAACAAAAACTAAAAACATTGTTTTTTGAACTTTGAAAGAAATTATTGTAAATACAAAAGCTATAGCATTTAATGAAATTGTAAGTTGTAAATAAACATATTTGCCAGCATAAACAAAAGTTAAAGCTGTAATTATGATCACATATATTTGTAAAACAATTGAAAAACTATTTAATACTGCTTTAGTAGTCATCTTTGATTCAATAAAGTTACTGCTTGTATATGATATAAACCAGTTAGCTGTTTAACTATTGATAAAGAGTTAAATGTTTTGAAGTTCATGAAGAACATATGATTAACTATCTGGCCATATGGACTAAAAAAACGGGGACTGACCACTGGTTCAGAAAAGCAGCTTACGTAACTAGTGTCGTCTGGTTTACATAACCAGTGATTCCGATTGGTTTTATATTCGGACTGTTCAATGAGCAAGTGGTACCTTTGAATCTCGATTAACAACAACAACTTAACAATTCTACGAAATAAAGGAAAGTTCACAATTAAAGCATCATCATCATCAGCTGATGCTTTAAACTGGAAAGTGCCAAAGCCAAGTAACAAAAAGAAGGTCATCTAAAGCTAATTCAATAACAACTCAACAGCAATTGATAAAAGATCAAACAGAAAAAGATTGATTTAGAATCACCTACTGGATAATCTAAGAAATATTACTTTCAGCTAAAAATTAAAATAATTCAATGTTGGTCGATATCAATGTAAGCGTTACTATACAATATAAGTAAATGTTCAGATTATGAACATTTTATTCATCAACTTGTATTAGAATTCATTGATGTTTATTCAAATTTAGATTTAAAATACTCAATTGTTCAAAAGATGGTTTGGCCATTATTTCAAATTTGGTTATTAACTAAAGAAAAAGATGAACGTGATATATTAAGAAACCATTTCAAGAATTTGTTTGATAAAGTTAAAATACTAAATATTGATACACTGATAAAACTTATTGAAGCATGTTGGGGTGAAAATAAAGAACCAGAAGAAGTTCTATCAATGGAGTCAAGCTGGTATTGAATTATTACCATTATAATGAGACATGTACCTTGTTACTAATTTTTTATTTTGTTGGAGCTTATGTGTATTAGAATACTATTTAACTAAAACTAAAAATTCAAAGTTAGAAAAACAATTACTAATATACGGACTATAATTTAATCTTTTGAATGAACAAAAAGTGGATCTTCTTTATCTAGAGTAGCTAAACGTTTCTTCAAATCTTTAACATGTTGGTTATAATTTTCTTCTGTAAACCTTAAAGGTTTAGCATTGTAAATTAGAAAAGGAGCTAAAACATCAACTTTTAAATAACCAAAGGTTCCCAATTGTAACCAAGAAAGGAAATTATCAGTTAAATAATTAGAACCATCTTCAGCAATATATGATTTTTCACTAGCACCAACAATTGGTATTAACATTGCACGTTTACCTTTTAATTTATATTCTTCAGGAGTTTTACCGTATGTAATACCAGAAACTAAAGCACGATCTAACCAACCTTTTAAAATTGCAGGAGTACTAAACCACCAAACTGGAAAGATTATAATATATGTATCTGCCCATATTAATTTTTCAACTTCTTGTTTAACATCATCAGTTAATTTACCTGAAGCTGTATGTAATACAGATTGTTCAATACCATCGAACACTTCTTTAGCTGGATCAAATAATGGGAAATCTGAAAATGTAATTTCTGATTTGAAATTTAATTTGTATAAATCTGATGTTTTGACCTCATGGCCTAAGTTAGTTAATTCTTCAATTGTCTTATCATAGATATTATGGCTTAATGATCTTGATTCTGGATGTGCTAAAACGATTAAATATTTCATTTTGTTTCTTTTAATTGGTTTAAGTTCTTTCTATTCTTTTAGTTTTTTTAAAATTAGTGAAATTGAGCTCTATTTATAATCATTTATCAAGCAGCCACGCGTATTTTTTCCCATTTGGTACTCTATCACTATCACTGTGGTTCTCTATCACTTTAATTTACCTATCATCTCATATTAAAAATTAAACTTATAACATATAACATGTATAGCTCAGCCTGCTATTCTGAATGATTCATAGTTTTAAACCCGATTTTTAATATATGTATGTTGTTTCTTATTTACAGCTCGGATCTGAATTTCTAAACACCGAGCTTAACAGCGATCAGATTCATCAGAACCGATGTTTTTAAGATAATTAGTAATTACCATACATCTATGCTGTCATCTATTATTTGACAATGATATCAATTGATTATAAATCAATGATAACTGAATATTCTAGTTGAATCTGTAAAAGTTAAAGAGCATATTGTGTCAGCCAATGAATCGTGAGCAGTTTTGTGTAGCGCACTACTATAAACTTCAAATCGCGTTCAACAAAGTTCAACAAAAAAAAAACAATAACAACAAATATAACAACAAATGAAATGTTAATTTTTTTTTCAATTCCAATTATCTGATTATCTGAAAATACTAATACTTTCAGTTAATTAAGTTCAATCATTGATCTATGTCTGACTCATATGATCTGTCTTCATTGCTAGATGAGCAAATTATAGCTTTACAAAAACAAGTTGAAAGTCAACAAAAACAAATTGGATTTTATCAAAATGAATTGAAAAAATTTAGAAAAGAAGAAAATTCATCAACATCTAATAATCTTAATATTGAATTTGATAAAAGTGTCTCCATTCAAGATCTCAAATTAACAGTAACTAAAGATAGAGAATTACTAATGAAGATAGAAAGTGATGTTAAAGGTTTTTCATTTACCGTAAAACATTCAGCTGGGGTGAGAAAAACATTTACACTGGCAAGTCCAAATCTATATTCAAATAAAGGTACTAAAATTGATACTATTCCTATTTTTCCAAAATCAATTCAACTTCCAAGTGACAAAGAGAAATCAGAAGTTAAATCCAATTCAATTGAAAAAGGTGATCCTAAATTGAAATCAGAAGACATTGCTTTAACTAAAGTGAAGCCACAAGATTTAGAGTCTTCAACTACTTCTACCAATATTATTAAAGAAAATAAAGTTCCATCTGATGATAATTCTAAGTCTTGTTTACCTAAAGTTTCTAATACATCAGGTATTACCATTGGTCATGTTTCTCCACCTAAATTAGATGATTCCAAAAATATTAAAACTGGTAGCCCAAAGACAAAAGTTGTATCTCATATTGATAACCCACCAAATGTTAAAGAAAATAGTTCATTGGAAGTTATCTCTAAAAAACCATCATTTACTGAATCAGATTTCAACTTGTGGTTTCAATCAAGAATAGATAAATCAGTTGAGACTTTTAAAGAATGGATAGATAAAACTCCAGAACTAAAATTCAAAGTTAGATTCATTTATAAAAAACGTAAATATGATTGTTTTGTTCATCCATTGAATTATTTTGAATACATTAAATTACAAATTGAAAAAGCATTTGGATTACCAACTTATCAGCAAACTTGGATTTTCAACAAGGAACGTATTGGTGAAGATGATGATTTCTGTCTTTTTACAAAAAAAATAAACAAAGATTCAGTTTTAGAAGTTGAAGAATTCAAATGTGATAAAACTTATAATGTTTATAGTGAGAAATCAAACGAAAATTATTGGATTCAACGCAAGAATCAATCATTGGGAATAAGACAAGATAAATACATTGATAAGAATAATGAGATGAATATTTCAGTTATTCCACATAGAATAGAAAAATATAGAGATGATCCTGATCCTGATAATGATGATGAAAGATATGATCCAAAAAAATATGATTTGGTTGTTGATAAATATACTACAATTAAAGCAATTAAATATATGATAGAAGAAAAAACAGGAATTCCACTACCTGAATTACAATTAACTTTTAAATGTGATGCTTTTTTTGATTCTGAAACAGTTGAAGAAACAATTATTGAAAGTAACGAATTTTTCAATTTTGGATATAGAATGCAAAATCCGGAATTTTTTGAAGTTGTGAAGAGTTTTAGAGAAGAGTTTAACGTTTGATTATTTTTTTTATTTTATAATAGACTTTATTTTTTTACTTTATTATATCCCTTAATATATATTAGTATTCATACTCAGATTTCTCACGCATAGGCCAGTAAAGGGCCACGATTCCCACGACTCGAGCGATCGAATCAAGAATCAAAATTCGAAATTCAAGTTTACTGTTTACATGAATTTCAATTGGAGTTAATCATACATACCAATCCAAGTCAACGTTAAAAAGACCACTCAATGCCAACTGAAGAAGAATTGTACACGTGATTATTCAATAATTAAAGCAATTAAATGTATAATAGAAGAAACCATCTGATTTTCAACTTACTTATAACTACATTGATTATCAAAGCACTGGAGTTTCTTGGGACATTCATCTACTACGTGGATCATTATTCTATTGGACTTTTAGAAAGGATTATATTGAAGTTATACTTAGATTTTGCAATCAATTTCCAGATAGATTGATTAATTGATTATTTTACGTACTGATTTATAATTAAGTATATTTGTATATTGAATTTATTTGAATTTTAAATCCATATTCATTGAAATAACTGAGAAATTGAATTACCTGTATTATAAATTGTAATATCAATTCGATTAAATGCTTTGTCTTATAATACTCGGATTGAGTATCACACGATCCGAACCAACAAATCGCGTTCAACTCAACTCAAAAAGCAACCTATTATTTCAATAAGTAAATTATGATATCGAATAAAAAAAGAGATAATTTTTTAAAAAAAAATGTTGAAGAAATTATAACTTGTATACATGTATAGATAGTATAGGTCAAATAATCAATTAAGGATCAATTTCCTTAAAGCTGGCTGGCTAGCTAGCTAAGCTATAATCAAAGAAAAAAATGTTGAACTCCTACGCTCAAATTTCAACTACTTAACCTACTCTTATCTACTTAACGTTCGTTTAATCAAAATTAAACTACATAGACATTCATTAATTAATTTCAGCAAGTTAAATTATATTAAAAAAATCAAATATATAAGAAAGAAATTAAGGAGAGATCGAGAAAGGGGGAAAGGGGGTCATGACGCAAAAAAGTTTTAAAAGAAAAAAATCAAAAATCCGATTATAATAATAATAAAAAACAAATAAAAAAACATAAAGTAAAGATGGGAATGAGAATATGAATATGAAATAAACTATGATAAGAATCGAGTATTGTGAGTTGATAATAATAATAAAATGAACACAATTGTTGTGAAATGTATAATTAAAGAGTATGTAGTATGTGTTCTTGTCTTTTTTTTTTCATAAGATTGAATAAGAATAATAAAAATAAGGTAATGTTATATGAATACGTGCAAAGAATGAATGAATAAATGAATAATAAATAAAGTATAACTAATGTTATAATTAATTAACTTTTTTACCAGCTTTTAAAGCTTTTCTTTCAGCTTTTAATTTTCTTCTTTCTTCTCTTGCCTTTTTAGCTTCTGGACCAGCTTCAGTATCTAAACAGAAATCCCACCATCTAAATGAAGAAGCATAATTACCAATGAAATAATGATGATGTAAATCATGATGTTCAGCACCTGCCCAAACTGGGAAAACTTTATTTAATGACCATGGGAAATCATAACCAGAATGAGAATCAACAGCTTGAAATAATCTTAAAACAACCCAAACAGTAATTGTAAATAAATGTAAATCAGCAGTGAAATAAGCCCAAATGATTGGGAAACCAACAGTACCAAAACCTAAAGACATAACTTCAATTGGATGAGCATATTCAGCAGTTAAACCAAATGGAGCAGCATATCTATGATGTTGTTTATGAATATATTTATAAAAGATACCATAGTGGAATAATCTATGGAACCAATAATGCCATGTATCTTCTAAAATGAAAAACATACACCATTGTAATAACATTTTTTGTAATGATGGAAATGGAACAGAAACAGATATACCTAATTGTTTACACATTGGATGAAAAGTCCAAATTGGTAAAGCTTCAACTAAGAAATGAGATTTTAAAACAGATTTTAAACATTCCCATTGTTCTTTATCTGATGGAATATAAGTTGGTTGAATTTTATATCTTCTAAACCAAGGTAATTTATCAACTATATACCAAGGAGCACATCTACCAAAATACATAAATTCATGAGTTAAAAAAAACAATAAACCAGTTGCTAAGATATCATTTTGCATATAAGCATACCAAGAAGCCCATAATTTTTCAACAACATTTAATTGAGGTTGTGTAGCAAAGACATTTAAAGTAACTTGAAGAAAAGAAGGAGCTTGAATTGAAGCCATTTGTGTAGTGTTGAAAATTTCACTCATGGCTGGTAAATAATTTAATTAATGAATGAAAAGAAGTTGAATTCAGATATAATCTAGGAAAAAGATGAATCATTTCAACAAATTGAACTGGAATCACGATAACAGGAATTTGACATGTTTAAATAGAAAATTCAACTAAATTCAATTAGTATGAGGAACGAGCGGTACGAAAGATCGAACCATATCAGGGGAGTGCGGCAGGGTGGCAGAGGTCCAGGGTCAGAGCAGAGCGGGTGGGGGATTGCTTTGGTGGGAGAACAGAGATGGGACCTTCTTAATGGGGAAACGAACAGATCGAAAGTGAGTATACGAGTCAAGCGAAAGCGAGATCAGGCGGTTGTGGTGAGATTTTATCAGTTTTCATTGGAAAGTTCAGAATATATGTTGATTGATTTCAAGGATCCGGGTGGGTTGCTTCAACTTGCTTGGGAGCATCGTGATGATTGTTTAATTTGTTGATCTGAGGGTGTAGTTGGTAAATTTCATGTTTTTTTGATATTGAATTGATTGTAGAAATTGTAGTTGTTGATGGATATCGGTCGGTTTCTTTTAAAAAAATAAAAATAAAAATAAAATATTAAGTTTTGAAAATCGCAAAAATTCAGGTGGCGGTGCACGGAATATTCAGCCACTGGTGCGCCATTTGTAGATAACCGAGATCCGAAAACCGCAAGTGAACTGAACTGAATTAAATTGAATTGATCGAAATTTGAGTGTTTTAATTTTTAATGAATTTATACTATATACGAAAAGCTGGATTCAAGTAAAGAATTAATTAGTAATTGTGTTTCAATTGTAAAGTTCATATATATTAAACGACCGGATGATAAAAGAAAATGTAAAGGCACGTATAGTAAGTACTTGACTACGCTAAACGAAACTTACGAAACCCTAAATTTAACGACCACCGTCGCTACGACGATTGGTATATTACGTAAGCGCCTCGATAGAAGAGAAAAACTTTTCTTCGACAACAAGTTGGTTGAACGTTGATACTGTTTCGATCAGCTTTATTTCATGAAGTTCAACTGTCGAACTCATGATCTCCAGAAGCTACAGTCCTCGTCAACATCCTGAAAGGGTATGAGATTATATACTTGATCTTCTTTTGTTGGCTTGTGCTAGTGGATTGGAAGGACTGGTTTGTTTGCTGTTCTTTTGCCACCCTTTGAATTTCATTTTTATCATTAATTTGTTGAACAGTAGTAATAGATATTATGCTATAACATCATCATTGAATATTTAGTTTATAAAGATCTATTATTATTTTCAATTTTCATATTTTTGGAACACCTAAAAATTTCATTTTAAAATTTTCTTCTAAAATTGCAATAACTGAAGCAATTTGAACATACAGCTTAGTTTTGTTCCATTATTATCTTCAAACTTTTCAGAAAAATATTACTGGTCATCCAAGCATTCTTATTGAAATATTATTAATGCTCACAATAGTTTGGACCACTAGCTTTAGTAAAGACCAAAACTTAAGCTACTTCCAATACTTTCAATTGTTATACTTGCTGTTCCATTTGGAGCTTCAATTGGTTGATAATATTCACTTAATTTTATTTTATATAGCATTTCTTTTTGAATAGATCTATTATTATTTTCAAGTTTTTTTTTTGAAATTTTAAACTATTAACATAATCATCTCTATGTTCAACAAATTTATCAAACACTTTAAGAACTTGTTCAACTGATCAACATTATTACTCTTTTCAATCAAATTTCTACCTCAGATTCAAATGTTGTCTCATCATAACTTCGACAAGATCCAGAGAATCTAACACAATTTTACCACAAGTTTTAAGGTATCAGATTTATACCCTTTATTGAGTCTCTAATAAACTCTTTTGATGAGTAATGGCCATTGCTGCATTCAACACCTTTTCTTGCTCTTTACCAAAGTTATATTGATTTAAAGAAGTGACTAGATTCATTCTATATTTATTTCTCTTGCATCAAGAATAGCAATTTCACTTAAACTGATATGAACCCTAACATCAAACAAAACTGCTAAAATTCCAAGATCATAATTTATGTAAGTTATAAATATGCATAATTTAAAACATCTACAATTTCATTATTACATTTTTTGAATAAATGGATGTTTTTTACAATATTTTTTATATGGACTTTTTTAACTCTTTTCTAGTGGAAGTTGAAAAATTTGTGAAGTTATCAATTAGAGATTTAGTTTAGGATTATTGTCTTTAGTTGTTAAAATTGGTTTCAAAGTTTATTAGGTTCCATCTTGTAACCCTACGGAGGATAAGAGTGGGAATATTTAGAAAATAATTTCCAGAATTTTGATTTGATTCTCATGATTGAAACATTGTTGATGTTGTTAAACTTACTTTCATTGCCTGATAAGCAGCCATAGAAAACATCGGGCAGATTATAGCTCTTTCTTGTTTGACCTGGTTCACTAGTTGTCTTTTCTTTATCTTTAAGAATAACAATCAACTTCATCTTTTCTTTCAAATAGTAGGGGACCTTTGGATTCGCTTCAACTGCTAATTGAGAAATTTCAGCTTGTTTTTCTTCTGATATTATTTTACTCTGAATATCTTTTTCATCTAACTCATTTTCCAAACTAGTCATGAATCTATTTAAATAACCTTCTTCCATGTGTGCTTTGTTGATCTCCTTCTGGTACATGTACTTATTGAATAACTTGCAAACTGCAATTCTGGTTCTTCTAGGACGATATTTACAATTTTTAGATTTCTACAACTTGAAAGAAAAATCTAAAAGAAGGGTTTTTGTAATTGAACAGTTTTTTTTTTGGGATATCAAGAACAGAATTAGGTTTTGTTCCAGGTATCCTGAAAGGAAAATCTTAGTACCAAGTTGATTACTTAACTCATTTTAATATATTATTATTTATAAATTATAATTGATTATTTTGTATAAGTTTCTGTAACACTGTAAGTTTGAAATCCGAAAAGCTTTCGGACGTTGAAAATTGAAACGCGTCGTTCGTTTGATTTGATCACGATTTAAGATTAACGATTCTCTAATCAAATCAGCTCAATTCATAACTTAAGATACTACAATATGACAAGAAGACTAACAGACGAACAACTAATGTTTCATCATGCAGTTTATTCTAAAGTTGAAGAAATTCCAATATCAAAAGCAACATCATATGGTCACATAGCAAAATTAATTCAAAGACCAAAAAATTCAAGACAAGTAGGTCAATCATTAAAAAATTTTGAAATTATAAATAATCAATTAATTTCAATTGAAAATAGATATAATAATTTAAATTTTCCTTGGTGGAGAGTTGTTAATTCAAAAGGTATGATTAGTAAAAGAGAAAAATCAAATGGTGTTAATAGACAAGTTGAATTGTTAAGAAGTGAAGGTATTGAGGTTGTTGAAAAAGGTGGTTGCTTCTTTGTTGATTTTGATGAATGTGGTTGGTTTCCTGTTCCTGTTGATGAAGAGTCTGATGATGATGAAAGTGAGAGTGATGGTGATGGTGAAGTGGAAGTTAAAGATGAAGAGGATGATAGACTTTTCGTTAAAGAAGAAGATGATGAGTTGCTTAGATGATTACGTTTATGTTATTTAGTTTATTATTTATGAAAATGTATTCTGATTACTATCTGAATTCAAAGTATGAAAGTTGGTGTACATACATTGTTTAGGTTATATGTTTGTTGAAGAAGATAAGCTGAATTGAACCTGTAATTACAGAAATAGATAAAAAGATCTTGAAAGTTGTTAAATGTTAAGACTTTCATGATCATAATGATTGAGGTATTGCTTTCAGAGTTTCAGTTTGATTCACATGAACTTAAATCTGTATTTTTTGGTTCAACTGCTACACATAATCTTTAAAAAATTATAGTACATGTACTCTAAAAAGTTAACAAACTTTGGCTGTTACTGTTGTTCAAATTATATGTACATTTATAATATAATTTATATTTAGTTACTTAATTCTTTTAAATTTAAATATACTTGCAATAAATCAAAATAATATTAATTAAGTGCTTGAACTTTAGCTCAAGTAACTCAACTTTATATATGTAAAAAAAAAATAAAAACATCAACTTCTCTATGGATAAATTAAAAGCATTGTATGTTCAACTTTATTTTTCATAAAAAAGATAACAAGTTGTCTATTCTATTTAAATCTTAATTTGAAAATATTTTAAAACAAATTTGGATCTGAAGTACCTTCTTATATGAATTACATTTAAAAGGAATTGATTTACTTTTGAAATATATCCATTAAATATTCTATAACCAATCACCAGCTAATAATCATCCAGTTTATAACAAATTATCAAAAATATTCTTATTTTCCGTCGGATTGAGCAAAACTCGTATAATGAACTTAAACTTCACGATGAAAAGTACCAACATCACAAATCAAAGAATCAAGAGAACCATTTAACTTCTTATAAATTGATAATTTCTTCTTTATTTCAATTTCTTGTTTTTTTAAAGATTTTAATTCATCTTTGGAAAGTTTTAAATCTTGTTGTTTTGCATTTATAAATTTTAATTCATTGTTTAAATCAACAACTTCTTTTAATTTTTTAGAAGACATGGACATTAATAGTTTTAATTCAGATTCATTACCTTGTTGTTTAGACATTCTTGTATTTGAAGTATTGGATCTGTTCCTGTTGTTTGTTATGTTTCCAAACTCTCTGTTGCTTATAATTGTGTGATTGATCGACGTTATACCGTAACGTTTAGTTCGAGCACAGCCTTGAATCAACTTATCAACTTACAACATAACATTTTATTATTACAAATTGCAAAAACAACAAGCACTTCTATTCAATGATATAATATGTAATTCCTCCAATGATTCAATTAAAAAAGAATTATATAATAATAAAAAAATGGCTTAACTCCAATATAGTACATTGAGGGAAACTCATTCTAATACATACATACCATCATCTACCTGTATATATCCTGTCCGTTGTGTTCTCCGTTAACGAATCAAATATTTCCACCATAATCCGTTTGTTATCAGACCAACTTGTGAAATTTGTGATGGGGACTTAGATGGGATCGTAATGTACCTGTTTGATGTTTCACTTGATACAATATTACACTCAATTTCAAAGCATTCTCTTGAAATGGGAAATTTTATCTTATTTAACAGCAATTGTAAATAACAAGCAGGGGTTTCTGAATTGCAAAGACCAAGACTTTTTGAGAAAAGGGCATGAACAATCTGTGTTATTATGATATCAATTATTCTAGATTCCTTGATTTCTTTCAGGTTTACAACAAAATTCAATTCACAAGGACTATGTACTCTAAAATTATTTTGCTTTTTTTCAGAAAGAAATGTAATATAGTATAAGATTGGGGAACCTGCGTTTGAATCTAATTTCACAATTTCAATAAATGTCTCACACCAAGTGTTTGGGGATACAAAAGATTCACTAATGGGCATAAATGTAACTTTTCTACATCTTGAGAGATATGTTTTCAAAATTGGTCCTCGCAGACTAATAAAACCGTAGGTGGGAAAGATGATTGTAACTTCACATTTATTATTCTGGACTCTTAATTCTGGTATCGAATACTGATAGCTGGAACCACAGATAAATAATTTGGTTATAAACTTGGGGATTAGTTCAACATCTGATAGAATATTGGAATCTAGTAATTTCAGGGTATGTAGTTTTTTGTTGCCAGCAATAGATTGCATAGTTAAAGGTAATACATCAATTCGATGAAACTCCAAATTTGTTAATTCAGGTAAATTATTAAGCTTCAATTGAAGAGGCCAAGGTTTAGATGTTTCCAGTACTGCAAGATCGTTAGCCATTACTAAGTTTCCAATAATTGAGATTGTCTTAACAGTTCTATTATTTTCAAAACAAATATGATTTGTTTCAGGATCTGAAACACCATAAAGAAAAATTCTGAGATGCATTAAATTGGGCAATAAAGAGATATTCTTTAGATATGGTTTTTGGAATTTAAAGATTAAATTAATTTCAAGAGATCTTATAAATGGTGAAACTGGTTTTAGCTTTTCGAGACTTGAGGGATTAAGAAAAATATGCAAAAAAGAGATTTTGAATTGTAAATCCTGAAATGTTCGTAAAATCTTCACCAATCTTTCCAAAGCTGTTTTAGAGGCCATTTTAATAGCACCAACAGAATATTTCCAACGATCTCCTTGTCTAGCTAAATGAATCTCTTTCAATGTGAGGAACTGGGAGATACATTTTTCAATAGTTTCCACATTAGAATCACAAATGAATCCTTGATGGTAATAAATCAATATTTTCAAATTTGGGAGATAGGAATAAAATAATGCACTTTCAATATTGGTATTACTATTGATTGTTAATTTAATAACTTTGTTAATCCTTTGCACTTTGTGAAAATGCTTTTTTATTTCGAATGTTTTTGGTAAAGGATTTCTTATCCTTAGTTCAATACTTTTGGAGTGATCTATTAATGGGCATACAACATTTCTAAAATATCTATCAAGACTGGCATTATCCATCATTCCCCATAAAGTAATTGTTATCTTTTCAAGTTGAATTGACTCCCTTTTTTCAGTTATTTTGTTTTTGATGAATTTGAAGATGTTTCTTAACTGACCCTTTAAATAAAGATCTGAAGGTATAATTTTATGCTTTGCATTTATGATTTGAAAAACAGGTTTCAGTCGCATGAAGCTATCATTGATCTTTAATTTTGAAGTTTCTTCACGTATATTAATAGATATAGACATTTGAAGATTCTTAATTGTTTTACGTACTAAGAAATCTAAAAGGGGATAATATCCATAAAGTTTTATAATTGATCTCAATGGTACATACTGTGTAATAATGATTTGGAAAATTTTATTAACTATTTCAAGAGGAATTAAATCAAGTTTCATAACCTGTTTAAATGATATTAAATCATCAGAGTTGGGAATGGTGATCTTGGTAACTTCATTAACTGATTTGTCTAAGACCATTTTGCAGTTATTTTGTTGGATTTATAGTTAAGCTAAGAGCAGAACCAAGAAGGAGAGCAAAGAGATTATGAATCTTTCATTTTTTGTTTGCCTACGTTTCTGAACGGGTTTTAAATTAGTACTGTTTCACTGATACAGATAAAACTGTAAAACCTTATAGCGGTAGCTAGCGCGCGCTAGGGCTTAATAACCGGACCGGTGCTCTTTGCGGCTTAACCTATATCGATATCTTGATTCTTGAATTATGATGTGAACAGCTAGTGTGATATTTCAATTAATGTTATTTACGAAAGACTAATTAAAGAGATATCTCCAAGTATTATTAAACATTTAGATGGAAAGTAAAAATATAATCAAAAAAATTGTGATTATAGAATTTAATTAAAGCAAAGCAAATGAATAATAAAAGCATATTGAAATTTTGAGGTTTTGAATATTCATAATTACCATTTTTCAAAACAAGTTTAACACCATTATGAAAATAATCAGTAACTTTTAATGATTGTTTTGAAATAATTCTAATTGGTTTATGTTTACTTGTAGTTAAAATTAGACAAGTATTTTTTTCATGTTTCAATTCTAGCATATTTCAAAGTACATGTGGTTAGTTTCAATAATAACCAAAGATGAATGTTTAGCTGTATCAAAACTAACATTAATTAAATCTGATTTTTTTATTTCTGGTTTAATGGAAATGTTTTATTACCAGGTGATTGAACCGCATCAGAACTATTGTGTAAGCTTGTTAATATAATTTTTTAGAAGACATGGACACTAATAGTTTAATTGTGATTCATTTTGCTGATTAGACATTCTTAATTTGAAGTTAGGGGTTTGTTTCTGTACGTTTCACGCTAGCTGTTGTTTGTAATTATATTCATTAATTAATTACATGTAAATCGTGATCCATCTCTTGGTATAACAGTTCAGGGTTTGCTGATTTCAAATAAATTATTATATAAATTGGAAACAGTATTAATTATTCAATCAGAGAATAAACAGATTTGTCATGACTAGCTTTTAAATGAAATATATCTATATTCATGTTGATTTTCCGCTAAACTGTAAACAAAAGTTGAGTTTACTTTATATCTTTGCTTGTATCTTTGCTTAATTATGCTATGTATTTGAATTAATATTAATGAAAAAAATATATGTTTGTTCTTAAATTATGGTTTTGCGATGTAGCTCTTTTAGTCGAACCTCTCGTAAACTACAGCAAATATTTACATGCTGATAACTAATAATAAATTAATAAACTCAGTATTCTCCCCTATATTGATAGCCCCAGCAGGTCACGTGCCCACACCGAGGGCTGGCTGCGCCCTCACTCCTGCTAGTTAAAGCGCTCGCTGTGCCCGCGCGCTGAAAATGGCAGAGACTGCGGCGCTTTTACCAGTTCTCTGAAAATTTGAATATTCTCAAAACTAAATAAAGTGAACTTTGAACAAACCCATACATAAGACCTTAAACGTTTAACAAAACAAGCATAACATCATATCAAAAGTATGTCAGATAGGAACACATTATTATAATTATTAAAAGATTGTTTGGATACCAGTTGATTAATCAATTTTTCATTAATTAATGTACATGTTTGATCAAGTTGTTTAATTGAAAAATTATTTATAAATTTAAAGTGAAAAATTATTCATATGTTCATTTATTAAATTATATCTACCCATTTTAATAAATACTGTATCTCAATCATACAAGTTTGATTTGAATAGCATTATTTCAAGTTGATTCATGTTCAAATTTTGATATTTCAATTTCTCTAAAAATTATTTTTACTTAACAAGTATACAATGAGCTATTATACTGTTTCTTTATACAGTGTACTTAACAGATTCATATTTATTTCATACATCTATTTCAAGTTCCAAGTTAAATAAGTTCTTTTCATATTATAAAGTCATCACTTTCAAATTTTTCAAATGTTGTGTATCAAGAAGAAATTTTTCTATTAGGAATATTTTGTTACTGCAATCACATACAGTATAACTTCATTATTATTATTTGATTATTATGTTTATTGAAATTATCATATTACATATAGTTCAATTCATTTGGTATCCAAATTCATCTCAAGATTTTTATATCACAATATAGTTAATTCAAGAAATTAAAATACTAACTTTAACTTTTAATTATTACTTATTATTTAGATGTCTCGTTTAACAGAATACGAAGTTATCGGTAGAAGATTACCAACTGCTTCAGTCCCTGAACCAAGTTTATACAGAATGACCATCTTTGCTAAAAACGATGTTGTCGCCAAATCAAGATACTGGTATTTCTTACAAAAATTACATAAAGTTAAGAAAGCTTCTGGTGAAATTGTTTCATTATCACCAATTTCTGAAGCTAGACCAACTAAAGTTAAGAACTTTGGTATTTGGATTAGATACGATTCAAGATCAGGTACTCACAACATGTACAAAGAATACAGAGATGTTACCAGAGTTGGTGCTGTTGAAACCATGTACCAAGATTTAGCTGCTAGACACAGAGCTAGATTTAGATCAATTCACATTTTAAAGGTTGTTGAATTAGCAAAGACTGAAGATGTTAAGAGACAATACGTTAAACAATTCTTAGCTAAGGATTTGAAATTCCCATTACCTCACAGAGTTACTAAAGCTAAGAACTTATATTCTTCTAAGAGACCAACTACTTTTTACTAGATTATTAGTGTTTTTTTATTAATCAATTAATGTATAGTTTAAATCTTTTAGTTTAATTATTTTCTTAATCATCATTCACCACCCCCACCTCTTTTGTTTATTTTCTCTACTACTTAATGGAAAAATACATTGCCCCCTGTTATATATTGTTTTCGATTATTGTAACTAAAAACTGTTTGATTAACTTAAGAAGTAATATGATTAATTGCAATTAAATATTTAATTTGTGTAATACAAATTAAAAAGAGAATTAAATGATAGCTAATTAACCCATCTTTAATTTCTGTTTAATTTCTGTTTAATTTATATGATATAGAATTAACTTTATATAGCATAGAATAAGCATTACTGGATTACAACCATGAACCAATGACAATTAAATCAAGGTCCAGCTTCACCGCCTGGAAATGGAATCAAAATTCAACTTGAACAACTTGAACAACTTGAACAACAACAACCTTCATCAGTTAACCGTACTTTACGTGATTATGCTATTCAGTATACAGAGAATTATCCTGTCTTGGAAGTTAAATTAGATTTCATAGACTGGTTTCTCAAATTTGAATCATTTTGCAATTACATCAAGTTTATCAAGTCAACCACCATTTATTATCCAGAGATATAACAAAAGTTATTAAAACTACAGGTACTCATTTAACTATCATTCCAAAAGTTAAATTATCAGTCAATGATAAACAAGGTCTATCAGAATATATCTTTCAAGAACTATTTCTGCATTTTTTTGTCCTTCAATACATAACTGTTCTGAGTACTTAAAGATTTATCAACTAGCTTGATTCAGATATAATTGTTCAAGTTCAATATTTTGATCTGCATATTAGAGGTATCGCTGGATTAACTGAAATTACACAATCATCGTTACTGAAATGATCTTTTTCAAATGCTGTTAATGAAAATTATTATTAAGTGGTTTAAATGAATTAATTGAACTTAAAGAAGAAGTTTTAAAATATAATGATTAGTTAAAATTAGTTGTTGTATTTGAGGTCTATTAGATCAGTTTTAAATTCAACTTTAGATAGATACTATGACTCAATTGAACAGAAAAACACTAAAATAATTAAAAATAGTATATTAATTCATATTAATTCAACTAATAACTCAAATAAAAGTGACGCTGTTTGTTTTAGTTGTGGGGAGAAATGTCATATTGCAGAATCAATGGTCTGTAAGAACATTAATCACAAGACAGGTAAAAGTAATTCATTTGATAAGTCTCTATTTACTAGTAAAAGAGGTGGAAAGATGAAAAAGATAAGATTTCAAAGGGACAAGAAAGTTTATGAATAACTATAGTTGGTACATGTACTTCAAGTTATAATGATGATAAAGCATTAGTTATTTTTGATATAGGTATAGTGAGTGATATATGGTTTACTGGTAATAAATTGTTGTTTAATAATTTTAAAGAAATTAATTCACGAGAGGATAAAAGTTTAAATGTTTCAGGTTCACAAGAAGCTAAAGGTTTCAATTCTTCTAGTGTTGTTGAAGAATCTATGAATATTAAAGGTATGGGTATTTTAATGATTAGATTAACTGATATATAAAGTAATGAAAGTATTATTATTCACCTGTTGTTGAAATAACTTATGTTAATGAACCTCCGGGAATTGATTATAGACAATATCATGGTATACCTTGTATAATTAATTGTATTTGTAATGTTTTCATTTATTGTGTTCTATTATGTTTGTGTTTACACAAAATTGTAGTAAAAATAATAATCAGTTTAATAATACAGTTGTTACTATGTTAGTTGTTAGTTCATGAATCATGATTGCCTATGTCACTTTGACTTTATGTTGAGATATTGAAAGTTATCTTTAAACTTATAACATTATTAAATCTACAGTATCTGAATTTCAAGAAAGTTGGATGTAAATATACAAATTATTTTTTTTGAAACTCATTTGCTAATTTGAATTTAGTTCAATTTACCCAATCACAAAAATAAAAAAAAAACTAATGAGAAATATTACTTATTTCGATCTTGAATTTACTTGCTTAAATGTTATACATTGTATTAACTATATTAGTGAATTACCTCTTCATTAATTCTATTAAATTTCAAAAACATAGAGTCAATAATCCCTAGAAAACTCTCATAGACTCATCTTTAATTCTTGCTTCCATTTTATCAAAATTGCAAAAATAACTAAATCACCAATAGATACATGCACACGCACCTCCATACCAATTTAATTGCACGATAATATTCTGAATAACTGCTACTATCTAATAAGGTTTTAAATTATTCAAATTTCATTCAAATTACACCCTAAAATACCATTTTTTGATGAAAATTCTGAGAGCAATAATGCCCACGCCCATAAAACCATGAAATTTTTCAAACAAAGAATGGTTGTATAGTGTAGTGGTTATCACTGTCGGTTTTGATCCGACCAACCCCAGTTCGAATCCGGGTACGACCTCTTATTTTTTAAATTTTTATTTTTTGTTTCATATTAAGCTTAAAGAAAGAATCAATTGATTTAATTAATAGAGATTCATGAGAGAGATGTTGGATTGTTGCTTTTGAGTTACAGACTTATGAGATATATAGAGAAGATAAACGTTGAAATTTTTAAATCAGTTAAGCTATATACGAAGAATTTGATCCAGTAAAAATTGTATAAAATGTTTCACTATTCTATTATTAGACTTGATATGGTCATGTTAGTTTGACTGATGAAGACATAAACATGCATGCTATAACACAAAAATGGTTTGATAAAGAAAATTTAAATTTAAATTACCCAATCAAACTAAGAAGAATATTGATTTTCACTTCAAAAGTTTTAAAACAATTAGGAGGTTGAGCCGCAATCTCGCAATCTCACACGGCTTACGTAAGATTTGATTTCTGATTTTTCTTTTAGTTTTTTTTTTTCATTTCATTTCAACGTACGATTTTTCAAATGTTAATTGAATTTCTTTTTGATCATGTACATTTATAACATTTAAAAAGAAATACAGTTTCACAATGTTACAATACTATATAGGTAGCTGGTTATGGTTTTTAATCAAGTTCATTCGAAGATCAATTGCTTAAACTAGTTTTGAAAAGTTGGATTACAACTAATGTATTTAATTTTGATATGTTTATATTCAATGAATTATTCAGTTAATATCTTTAAGCAATATAGAGGTACATAAAATATAAATAGAACTTATAAGCAATATCTGTTTATAAGCCACTATAAATGAATTAATAGAATTAACTATAGTCTAAAAATAATACTCATCCAATGAAGATATCCATATTTCTATGAAATTACAACAATAGATTTTTAATTTTATCAACTTAAGGTACCCTGAAGATCAGTAATTGTTAATTGAATAAATTGATAGAAGTTGATGCTATTGATAGATGTTTAAGAAAGAATGAAGTAAATTAATGTAGTTTTTTTTAGATTTTTTGTTTAAAGAACATTAAAAATTACAATTGAATTCATTAGGGTTGAAGATCTACTTAATAATAATATGTCAAACAAGTTTAATCATGTCAAAGTATGCCAATATAACTTTTAATTAAGTCAAGGTAAGCTTATCGTATTTTTGTAAAATTTAAACAATTAAATTAATTAATTATAGTTTACTTTCAATTGAATTGATAGTATTAATTGAAAAAGAGATATGACGTAGAACAGATACAGTTTGATAGTCTCCATTGATGAAACCATTAATCCATGATATGGAAGGGTCTGAAACATCGAATAGAATAGGAATCCCCCTAACCCCCTAAGGCTTATCGCTCTGCCGCGCCTCCTGCCCCTGCTCCTGCGCCTCCGCCGCCACATCTCCCTATGAAACAATTTGAATTTCATTTTTACAACAGATCAACAACTACAACAAGTTTAAAGGAACTTGCCTATTTCCTATTTCTATCCCTCCCAAATACACTCTCTTTTATCTCTTTTGTGCTATTCCTACTAGTGCTCCCCATTTGTCTTTACTCTCTCTATTCACTTCCACTCTCTCATTATTATAGAACTTTTATTCTCATCCCTTTAATTCTTAATTTATCATCACCTCATCAAATTTAAATGGGAGAACATCATACAACAAGAGCATGTAAATCATGCAGCAAGCCAATAGAACCAGGTACAGAGGCATTCGAGCTGTCTGGTGATGCTTATCATTCTCATTGTTTTAAATGTTCAAAATGTAAAAAACAACTAGGTCAAAATTCAAAGTTTTTAGTTTTAGGTACTGGTGCTTTAGTTTGTTCTGATTGTTCATATTCTTGTAAATCTTGTAATAAAAAGATTTATGATATGGCAATTATAACAGGTGATCTGGCTTATTGTGCTGATTGTTTCAAGTGTAAAGCTTGTAAAAATCCAATTGAAGATTTACGTTATGCTAGAACTTCAAAAGGTTTATTTTGTATGCCCTGTCATAATAAACTTATAGAAAAGAAGAAACGGTATGAAGAACAGAAACAAAGGTTAAAACTACAACAGCAACAGCAACAACAATCACAACAACAACAACAACAGCTACAACAACATAATTCACAAAGATCAACAACTTCAAATCATTTACCACATAATTACAGTCATTTGAACGAAACAACAACCGCCTCACCAAGAAACTCTCCACAAACTACTTCAAAGGACAAATTCCCTTCACACAATCAACATCAACAACAACATCATCATAATCATCAACATCAACATAATGATATTTATTTAAATTCAGATTCAGAAAATTTATCAAATTCAACAATTTTAAAATCTGATGATGTTCCAACCGAGAAAGTTTCTTTAGCAACTCCTAAACAAGTTATAAGATCTCCAAGTAAACAACAATTATTTCAAGCTCAACAACAGAATAAACATCAACCTGCTCCAATAGTGGATTCACGTAGAATGTCAACACATTCAACTTCAACTTCTGATACTTCTGCTTCTGGTGAATATTATAATATTCCAATAAGATCTCCAAAACGTTCACCGATTGCTACTTTTGATTCAACTAATAATAATAATAATAATATTACTTCACTTTCATCACATCCAGCTAGTCGTGGTGGTTCAACAAAATTAGAATCAACTTCTAAATTTAAAGATTCAAGTACTCCTAATTTAGAAGTTGGTAATACTGCTGATTCATTCTTTTCTGCTGGTTCTTCTCCTTATAAATCTCCATTATTACAACATAATGAACAATTTAAAATGTCTACAACTACTGAAAATAATATTAATAGAAATAACAATAATAATTATCACAATAACAAAAATACTTCATTAAATTATGGTATTCCTTCTTCATCGTCAACTGCTAATTTAAATTCAGGTTTATATAATATATCAGGTAATAATGGTTCTAGTTCAAGATTACCACCTCCTTCAACTTCTCATCCAAGTTCAAAATTACCACCTAAACCAATATCGCCAACTCCAAATTTTATAAATCAATATCAAGTTGAATTATCTTTAGCTCCTCCACAATCAAATAATAATAATAAACAACTTAAGAAAGATCATAAAGTTAATAATCAAGAAAGTTTTTTGAATTTAGATTCTTCATCATCTGAATCAAGTGTATCTTCAGAAAATGGTTCAATTCAACCAACTTTAAAAGATTCAGTTAAACAAAATTTTAATAATAATTCAAATAATATTCCAAAAACTTTAGATCCAGAAGTTAGAGGATTTGATTATCCTCTGCAACATGCTAAATCTCCTGTTAAATCTCCATCTAAAAAACCTCCAATTAGTACTATTCCAATGACTCCGCCTGATTCAAGAACTCAACTGTCATTATCAAATGATTTAGGTTTAGCTATTTCTTCAGGTAATAAAGAAGGTGATTATAATTTCAAAGGTGTTTCAATGTTATCACAATTAGAAGCTCTGAATCCTGGTCAAGATAATAAACAACAACAATCTAATCATGAACCTGGTGTTTATAAACAATCTGGTTATTTCCAAGAAAAAAGAAAAGTATCAGTTAGTGGTACTGGTGATGTTAATGAAGATAAAGAATCCGGTGAATTTCAAAGAAGATCAGGTCCATTTAAATTTGGTCAAAATTCAAGTGTTCCTAATTCTCCTGATATTGGTAAAACTACAACAACAACAACAACTCCTTCAAGTGTTGATATGTCTGAAAATAATTCTTATTCAACTATTAATGGTAAAGATAATCATCAAAAGAAAGTAAGTGGTTCTATAGGTAGATCAATTTCAAGAGTTTTTACAAGACATAGAAGAAATACTTCAGGTACAAATCAAAGTCCAAATATAGATAATTCAGTTCAACAACCATCACAACAATCACAACAAAGAAATGTTCCAGTTGTTCCTTCTGGTAATATTGGTACTAGATCAAGAGGTCATACTAAAACATTATCATTAGATTCTGATCGTAATTCAATTTTAGATTCAATTTTACATTCACCTGTTCATCATTATACATCATCTGTTCCAACTACTTCTAATATTAATGGTCCTTTAACTTCTGCTCAAATTCATCAACGAACTCAATCTGGTAGTGCTATTAATAATAATAATAATAATTCAGTTAATGTTAATGTTAATACAACTGCAAATCATGCTCATAAACGTTCTGAATCTGAACATTCAATTAATATTGGTGGTAATGCATATACAACTCCTCCATTACCTAAAACTCCTTCATTTAGTTTATTCCATTCAAGATCAAGATCAGAAACAATTGATGAATCACCAAGACAACAAGCTTTATTAAATGGTACTAGTATTTCAATGAAATTAACTGAAACTGAAAGACAATTAAGATTATTAAAATCAGAAATAATAACATTAAATACAAATAAATCAAATTTATTAAAAGAAATTCAAAATTTATCAATTAATAAAAAATCATTAGAAAATGATATAGTAGTGAAACAAAATAAATTAAATGAATTAGATAATTTAATTATTACAGCTCAACAACGTCATATTAAAAATGGTTTATCTTCTGAATCTTTATTAGTTCGTCCTGCTGTTATAGGTGCTGGTTTACAAGATAATCCAAAAGAACATAGAATGAGTTCAAGTCAAGTTAGTCAATCATCATATGGTTCAACTATTGCTACTGCTAATGCTGCTGCTATTTCGGTAGATGTTGGTTCTCATAATACTCCAACGAATAATAATAAATCTAATAGCAACAATCACAATATTAATAATATTGCTTTTTCAAATAATGGTTCAAGTACAACAGTTAATGTTGTTTCAACTGCTGTTTCAAGTAGTTCAGGTAAAAGACTTGGTTCAAATCATTCAGGTTCAACTTCAGTTGAGGATTTAAATAAAGTTGATCATAGTAATAATAATAATAATAATAATACTGGTGCTTTGAAAAGTTTTTCAACTTCTTCTCTGGGTGCAACTACTGTTGTTCCATCAAGTTCCAATTCCAATTCTAATTCTGTTAATACAAGTTCAATTGATACTAAAGCTAATAACAACAACAATAATAATAATAATTATAATAGTTATAACAAGAATAGTAAACCTAGAAAAGGTTTTGTTCAAAGAATTTTTGGTTCAGGTAATAGACAATCAAATGGAATGCCATCAAATACTTCATCTAATGGTTCATCATTAACTCAATCTTCATCAGGTATGGTTAATTCTGTTTCAACTCAAAATATTATTAGTATGCCAATGAATCCAAGATCTGGTGATGATGCTTTATATTCAATGCAACAATTACCTCAACCAAGTGCTAATACTCATGATGATTCAAATGTTGGTTCAACTTCAAATTCAAGTATGATTAAATCAAAATCAACAAATTTCTTATCAATGAGATCAAGTACACTTGGATCAAGTTCTGGTAATAACAATAACAACAACAACAATAATAATAATGTTTCAAATAATTCAAGTTCTTCAAGAAGATTATTTAATACTGGTGGTAATTCAGGTTATGTTATATCATTATATAGAACAACGATTCAAGAACGTTGTAATTTAGAATGTAGAAAGATACCATTTATTATTACTGTTTGTTTAAAAGAAATTGAAATGAGAGGTATGACAGTTGAAGGTATTTATAGAGTTAGTGGTGCTGCATCAAATATTGATAAATTAGAAAGTATGTTTGATAATTTAGATTTAGGTTCAATTATACCAAATTCAAATAATCCAATTAATACTAGAAATAAAGCATCAATATTTGATTATGTTAAAATTGATGATGATGGTAAACCATTAGTTAATTCAAGTGATGATAATTTACCAATTGTTAAATCATCTTATTTTAAAGAAGAAGATATTCATGCAGTTGCTGGTTTATTAAAAAGATATTTACAAAAATTACCTGATCCAATTATACCATATAAAGAATATTCAACTTATATTTCAACTTCATCTCATAATTCAAGTGTATCAAAGATAAAAAATTTAAAAACTGTTTTTGGTAGATTACCTAGAGCTAATTTAGAAACTTTATTTATGTTATGTGGTCATTTAGAAAGAATTATTAAATTAGAAGATTCAAATAAAATGAATTGGAGTTCAATTTCAACTATTTTTAGTCCAACTTTATGTAAAGATGATTCTGGTGATTTTAATAAAGAAGTTAATGATTTACGTAAAAAATCAGGTACAACTGAATTTTTATTTAGAAATTATACTAATATTTTTGATGGAGTTATTTGAACTGAACTATAATTATTTATTTTTGTTTGCTTTGTTTTATTATTATATTTTTTTTATTTTGATGGATTTAGAATTCAATTAATATTGTTATCTTTTTAATTTTTTTTATTCGTTCATTCATGTTGATTAAAATTAATTTTTTTCATTCTTACGTTTTTCTTATTCTTATATTTATGTGATACCAGATTGAATAATTTTATTTCAAATTGGATCTTATTCTTTTCTTTTTTTTCTATAACGAGTTATATTATTTTTATTTTATTCATTCATTGCTTTTAATAATTATTTTCTTTACTTTACTTTAGTTTATTTTTTATTATTTTTTGCTGGTCATCTTCTGTTTTTGTTTTTTATGTTTTCTATTTTTTTTCACTTAATTTTGCATTCAATTGTGATGATATATTTTTATTTTCTTAGATTTTATTTATGGTGTTATAGCCAAAAATGGGCTCATTCGTTATGAACTATTAATTTAATCATTTATTTTATTATTATTATCTATTCTAGCTACATATCTTTTTTCTTTTTTTTATTTTAATCTCATGAACTATTTTACTATTTTTTATTTGTTTATTATTGCTTAATTATTATTACTTGTATTTTGTTTTGTTTTGTTTTTCTTTTTAATTTAATTTAATTTAATTTAATTAATTCTCATTTAATTTTTGTTAATTTTGTTAGAAGTTTTAATTCAAAATAAAAAAAAAAAATACAATCATATCTTTTTTTTATTTTTTTCCTATTGCTTTAATTATATAAGTTTGCTATTTTTTATTCTAATTTTTCATTTGTATTTTCATTTAGTTATACTCTGTTTTCTAATTTTTATTCATTTCTTTTCTTCTTTTTGTGTTTTTTACTTAAGTTACTATACATTTTAAAATCAAATCTTTAAAATTATATTATTAAAATAAATAAATAGATGTAATCAAGTAAATCTTCTCTAAAAAACTCTATCTTTCCAATCCCAATAAAACTTCAAATACTGTGGTCTATCATCCTTAATCTCACATCTTGATATATAATCAGTCATTGAATTCTTCAATTTTTTATTAAAATGTTTTCTTAATTTATTCAACTTACAAGAATACCCAGGACCATTCTGACAATGTTTCAAAGGATATATTTGATCATTAATCAATATTCTAACATACTTATCAACAACAATATCTCCATCATCATTTTTATATTCATCAGTTAATAATTCTAATATGATTCTAGCTCCCATTGGAATCAATTCACTAGTTTTAAAAAAACGATGGAAATCAATTTGATCAATTGATAAAGTACCATCTTCAATTTGATAATCTAATATACCAATTGCATTTAAATAATATAATAAATCAGTATCATGAGAAAAACTAACAAACACTTTCTGTTGTGTATCTTGTTCAAATAAAGTTAATGTTGAATTAACATATAAACTACCTAATGTAAAACTAAATGGATGATCAGCTTTCATAAACCATAATCCAACATCTTTTAAATATTCAAAACCAACTAAAGTTTCATCAGTTAATGCATTACAAACTTTTGAATAACCCCATGTATTTAATTCAAATCCACATAATGAACATAAACTATAAATGTCTTGACTTGTTATATCAAAACCTGGTGATAATTGATTTAATCTTTTAGCTTCATTTTTAAAAAAATAAGGTGAAAATTGTTCATCAGGTGGATAATTAGCTTGTTTATCATATGGTTTACATGATTTACCTGCTGTTAATGTATCTGCTCCTGAATGTTTGTTTTCTGGTATTACTACAATTGAAGCATTTTTTGGAATCCAATTTAAATAATCTAAATCAGTTGGTATTGTTAATTCAACTAATGAATCTTGATGATGATTAATGAATGGTGGATAAATTATATTTGTATTGAATAAACCATTTGAAAATGAAATTGAACTTTCAAAAACTCTTTTTGAATCAGATGTAAAAATTGGAAATTGTTCATTATAATTAATTAAATTTGAATATTTATTTGAAACCCATTGACCTAATTTATAAGTTTCTAAATAACCATTGAAAGGACCAGTAAAAGTTAAATTTTCATATAATAAATCATTACCATAAGTTAAATAATCCCAATCTTTAATGAATTCCAAAGGACCATTTACATTTTGAATATTATTATCATTTGTTAATTTATAATAAGTTTCATTTAACATTGAACCTAATGATTTAGTTGGATATCTTTCACCATGTCTTGATAAGATGAATACTTTTTCAATATTTAATAAATTACCTGATTTTTTAGAATATGGTAATGTTGATAATGGTAAACCAAATCCAGATGATTGAATATATGGTCCTTGACCTCCTAAATGTTTTAATAAGTTGTTTTGATCAAATGAATGTTGATTTATATAATTGAAATCATTAATGGATGGATTGTTAGGAATGGTTATTGTTGTTGAATCATCTTGGTTGCTTTCAGTTTGTTTTGATAAGACTTGCTGTGGTATAATTTGAGCAACAACTGAAGCTGTGAAGTAGGATAAGATAGTAATACATGTAAATAAGACCATTTGCAGCATACTTGTACTTGTTGTGTAACAAAGAGACTGTAGTGATCAAATTAATTAAGATAAAAAAACAACAAGTACGTTTCTTGATAGTATATAACCTATATAATCAAATGTACTTCTTACTTTTATAAATTAAGACAAACCCTCCTGGTTGAATACAACAATTAATGGAAATAGAAATAGAAATAGAAATTAATGGGTTTAATTATAATGGCGAAACACGTGCCATACGTCTCGGATCTCGGATGTACCTTCGGAGTTAAGCTCAATATTCATTCAGGAGTGTCTATTCCATCCTTGAAATACTTTTCAAGTGGTCCAACAAACAAACCCACAAGTTCTCCATCACGTATAGAAATTAAAGTTTTTTGTTCAACGATAAATTCAAGACACTGAATCATATCGTTAGCTGAAGGTTCTAAAGCAATTTCCCAACTATGATGAATATGTAAACTTTCAGTGCATTTAAAAAGATTGATAAATATCTCTATTACTTCTTGTATATGACATTAAAAGTTCAGTACAATATGATTGAAGTTTAATTTTTGAATGATGGGTTATTAATAATGAGATTAATTTTTGAACTTCAATTGAATTTGATGAAAGAGAACGAACATAATAATATGATAAAAGAAAATCATTATTTTGACCAACAAAAAGCTCAAATTCAGTATGATTGAAAGCATCAGAAATAAAAGAATCAAATTGAAAAGAAATACCAATTAAAGAAATAAGAAAATTGAAATGTAAAGGCTTAGAACGTAACATGATAAACTCTTTCCAAATCATCAAATTAAGTTCTTTTGGTAATGATTTCATTATTGAAATTGATGTATTTAATGATCGAATTCAAGAAATCTTCATTTGTAGCAGTTTCATTGTTAGTGATAGAAGACATTATTAATTTTGAATTATAAAGAATTAAGTTTGTATTGATTAATTAATTAATTGTTTGTTTTACCTCTTGATCTTGAATCCTGGTTGACTTGATTGATACTTAATAAGCTTAACATTGTTAACAACTAGAAGTGAATTGAGTGAACTTAATCGAATTGCATGAAGTTATTGAACATTGTAGCTGTTGTCATTCAATTATGTTACCAGACTAAAGACCGACGCGTCTACTTCAATTAATCGACGCTACATTTTCACAAATTCAATACCATTAATTAATTTGTATTTTCATTTAAATCATAACAATATTTATAAATATATTATAATGAATGTGTTTTTAATTATTGAAAATACTACATGTAGATAAACTAACAGAAGACCAGAAATTAATTTTCTCATAAATAAATTCAATACCCACAACAAAAAAAAAAAATCAATAGAAGATCAATTATTAAAACTACTTTAATGAAAGAACTATAATTTGAAGAAAAAGGAAAAAAAAAACCGTAGTATATACTCATTCAGATATCACATCAGGTACCAATATAATCAAGTCTTTGGATATTCGATCCTTGATATAATTTCCAAATAGAGCTGAATGTTCATCTTCAAACATAGTTGAAAGTTCACCATCAGGTAGAGAAATCGAAGTCTTTAGTTGAATAATAAGATCCAGACATTGAACGATATCATTGTATTCTTCAAAAGAGTATATTTCCCAGCAATGGTGAATATGTATAGTTTCAGCACATTCAAAAAGATTGATAAATTTTTCTCTATCACTTTCTTTATAACAAGTCAAAAGTTCACTACAATATGCCTCAGCTTTGATTGTTGAGTGACGAGTTTTTAGTAATGAAGTCCACTTGTCAACTTCAAAAGTATTTGATGAAAAATATTCATTGTAATCATTTGATAAAACATAACCATTAGTAGCACCAACAGTGATAAAAAAAAACATATGATTAAAAGCATCAGCAATGAAAGAATCCAAATCAAAAGATATACCAATTAAAGAAGTTATATATTCAAGATTTAAAGGTTCAGCATATAACATTATAAAAGTTTTCCATATTTTCAATTGAAGTTCTTTTGGTAATGATTTCATAATTGAAATACATGTATTAGTTTTATTATTAGTGATAACAGTCATTTTTGAATTGAAGAAATTGATTGATTGCTTTTGAAATCTAATTTCAGAATTATGATTGATCACTGAACAAGTAGATGTACCTGCTGGTTTACTAACTTTTAGTTTGTATACATTACAGGGCTAGCAGAGTGCAGCTAGCAGCAGAATCTTGAATCATTCTTGATTCATATTTCGGACAGAGAGAAGAATAAATCGGATTAGTTGACTTATATTTCACCTGTGAAAGTGTGAAATTTATGATAACAACATTAAATGAGATTGATGTACATGTACTACATGTATAAAGAATTTACTGTAGAATTCAAAAGTGTATTTTAAAGCTGAAAATGTTACCCTTTATACAATATCACAGTTAAGGTACATATGTAACTAAATTTCAATATCTATTATCAAAAGAAGAAGAAAATAATAAGTAATCTATATCTATATCTATTCAGGAATCATTATAACCAACTTCTTGTCTATTCCATCCTTGATATACTTTTCAAATTGTCCTAACTCTTCTGGCTCAAGCAAATCCTCAAGTTCTCCTTGTCTTATAGAAATCAAAGTTTTCTGTTCAACAATAAAATCAAGACACTGAATATCTTCTGGTCTAATCTCATAAATAATTTCCCAACTATGATGAAGATTGATAATTTCAGTACATTTGAAAAGATTAGTAAATATCTCTCTATCACAGCTTGTATATAACATCATAACTTCTGTACAGTATGTTTCAAGTTTGATCTTTGAATGATGTGTTTTTAATAATGAAATTAATTTTTTAGCTTCAATTGAATTTGATGAAAGATAATTAATATCATTATTTGATAAAGAAAAATCATTATCTTCTTCATCTTCGCCTAAATAAAAATCAAAATTGGTATGATTAAAAGCCATTGAAATGAATGAATCGAGTTCAGAGGAGATACCAACTAAAGAAATAAGAAAATTGAAATGTAAAGGTTTAGAACGTAACATTATAAAATCTTTCCATATTCTTAAGTTGATTTCTTTTGGTAAAGATTTCATAATTGAAATGGATGCATTCAAAGAATTTAAGAAATCTTGCTCCGTAGCAGTTTCTTTGTTAGTGATAACAGTCATTTTTTTGAAAAAGGTTGATATTTATCTCAGTAGCAAACTACCTCTTTATCTTGAATCCTGGTTGACTTCACTTGATTAATACCTAATAAGCTTAACATTGTTAACAGTTAGAATCATATTAAATTGAATTAAAAATATCGAATCCAACACTGATTGATTTACTAACTGCTGTCATTCAATTGTGTAACATGTACCAACCGTAATTACTATAACCTAACCAACAACGTAGAGAATCTTCTATTTATTTTCATTTAATTCATTTAATTCATAACAGTATTTCTAATTGATTTATAATCAATAATTCAAATAATGTCTTTTTAATCATTAAATATACAATATGAACTACGAGAAGATCCAACATTACTTTTCTCATCAATAGATTCATACCCACAACAAAAATAAAATCAACAAAAGATCAATTAATGAAATCATTTTCATGGAAGAAACGTAGTATATACTCATTCGGGTATCACATCAGGTACCGATATAATCAAGCTTTTGGCTATTATATCCTTGATATAATTTCCAAATGGAGCTAAATGTTCATATTCAAGCAAAGTTGAAAGTTCACCATCAGTTATAGTTATCAAAGTTTTTTGTTTAATAATGAAATCCAGACATTCAATCATATGATTCAACTCTTCATCTATTTCCCAGCTATGATGAAGATGTATACTTTCAGTACATTCAAAAAGATTGATAAATTTCTCTCTATTACAGTCTGTATATGATCTCAAAAGTTCAGTACAATATGATTCAAGTTTAATAGTTGAATCATGCGTTCTTAATAATGAAATTAATTTTTGAACTTCAGTCGTATTTGATGAAGTAAATTCAGTGAATCTATTTGATAAAAGAAAATCATCAGTATCACCAATAAAAATATCAAAATCAGTATCATTAAAAGCATCAGCAATAAAAGAATCCAAATCAAAAGATATACCAATTAAAGAAGTTAGATATTCGAAATTTAAAGGTTCAGCATATAACATTATAAAATGTTTCCATATTTTTAATTCAAGTTCTTTTGGTAATAATTTCATAATTGAAATATATGTAATAGTTTCATTATTAGTGATAACAGTCATTTTTGAATTGAAGAAGTTGGTTGATTGTTTTTGAAATCTAACTTCAGAATTGCGATTGAACAATGATCATTGAACAAGTACGTATTGATTTACTAGTATTTAGTTTATATAGTTTGTAGCTATACATTCAATTAACAACCATAGTATACAGTCTTATAGGGCCTAACCTGGGCTTGGTCCAGACTCCAGCCCAGATAGCTATACAATAGCTAGCTATAGCTACAGTAACAGGAGATCACGTGAACATATCCATTTAGCTTACTTGTACTGGTTAACATATGTACATTAAATTAAATATTGAATCGATATAAGACAGCTATACGTAGTAATAAAAACAAAAACAATTACCTTTTCAAAATGAAAGACAAATTTAGTCAACCTTATAAAAGAATTATAATGTGTTCACTGTTCAGGAATTTAGAAAAATCAACAACCTATACTTCAGAAAACCAGAGTGAAATACAGGTTCACAGGATAATCATTATTTATTAAGATCAAGATTTCTTTATTATTAAGTTCTTATCCATTTTATCTTTAATATATCTTCCAAATGGAATTGAATATTCTATGTCAAACAAATTCTCAACTTCTCCATCATACATAGAAATCAAAGTTTTTTGTTTGATAATCAAATCAAGACATTTAAAAATATCACTAAGTTGCGAAGGCTCTATTTCCCAACTATGATGAATATATATACTTTCAGTGCATTCAAAAAGATTGGCAAAGTCTTCTTTATTACATCCTGTATAAGACATTAAAAGTTCAGTAAAATATGTTTGGAGTTTAATAGTTGAATGATGAGCTTTTAATAATGAAATTAATTTTTGAACTTCAATTGAATTTGATGAAAGTGAACAAGTAGAATTAGTTGATAAAAGAAAATCATTATTTTCACCAACAAAAAGTTCAAAATCAGTATGATTAAAAGCATCAGAAATGAAAGAATCAAATTCAAATGAGATACATGTACCAATTAAAGAAATAAGAAAATTGAAATTCAAAGGTTTTGAACTTAACATTACAAAATCTTTCCATATCTTTAACTGAAGTTCTGTTGGTAATGATTCCATAATTGAAACAAATGTATTCAGAGACCTTAATAAATCATCATTCGTAACAGTTTCTTTGTTAGTGATAACATTATTTTTTTTCATTGAAGAAAGAAATTGATTGAATGTTTTTGATATAACTCTTTACAATTAATAATTTATAATTGAA
>JAJLSG010000290.1:0-57577 GCA_030567495.1 Ambrosiozyma neoplatypodis | reverse complement strand
AAAAAAAAAAAAGGGGGGGAAGGGAAGGTGTTTAAATTTTTTTTTTTTTATTATTATCTATTTTAACTAACTATAATCTTTTGTTAATAAATGATGATATAATAATAGTATAATTTTAAATATAGTAAAAAAACTAATATTGTTGTAATTCTTTATAAGTCATTTCATATTTAATCCAATTAGTTAAACAATTTTGTGAATAAACATCTTCAGGAGCAAAATAACCAGAACCATCAGGTGCAGAACATTTATCAGAATTTGGAATTGATTTATAAGGAGAATGATGATAACCAATATCTCTAAACCAATGGATTTTAGATTTATCTTCAAATAAACCTAAACCAACAGAATGAACAGGAGCATCACCCCATCTTTCATAATAAAATCCACCAGCTTCTTCTAATGCATCAATCCATTTTGAATATGCTTCACCTCTATAGAAATCCATATTAGCAATTTCAAAATTAGACCAAAAATGACAAGTTGAATAACCATTTGCTTTTTTAGTATAATCAGGATTTTGAATTGAATCAGTTAACCATTTGAATGCACCATTTGGATTAACATATTGAGGATATTTCTTAACGAAATCAATTGTTGTTGTCCATAAAGATTCAACAGTTAATGGATCATCATATAAAGAAATTGTAAAACCATAAGTTTTATCATTATCTTCCATAAATTTAAAAATATCATAATTAATTGAACAATAATAACTTGTTTTTGGTTCAAATCTCCAATACCATTTAAATTTCTTTAAACCTTCTAATCTATAGAAATAAGCAGAATTAAATCTACACATATTATGATAAGATTCCATATTAGCATATTGAACACCATTATCTTCTAATTTTTGAATACCAGCTTTTTCTTTTTCAGGATCAATATTTGATGGTTTATTCCAAATTGAAGGTGGAATAATTTCAAATAAAACATCACCAGAAGCATGTCTTTTAACAGTATCTTTAAATTCTTCAGTAAATTCTTCATCAGATATAAAAGTATATGGATAATGGAAATTATGATTCCAAGTTGATTCAATTTGTCTAATTGTTTGAACAATATCTTTTAATTCTTGATTTCTAACTAAAGTTAATAAAGTAGCATTAGCTCTTGGATATTCATCTTTTGTTAAAACTCTTTTTAAACCTTTATCATCAATAACTTCATTATAAGTTAATTTAGCAAATTTAGGTTCAGTAATTTTTTTTGAATAAACTTCTTTATAAAATTCCATATTTTCTTCAACTATATTTTCATCATCTGTAACATTCCATTTTGACAGATCAAAATCTAAAGCTTTCAGAATTTCATCAAAATTTAATAAACCATCTTTATCTTGATCAATCAGTAATTCTTGAGATAAAGGTTTTGCTTTACCCATTAATTTTTCATTAAATTTAATACCAAATTTAGTTAAACTTGAAGAATATTTAATTGGATGATGGGATTGTTTAATTTTTCTTTTATGGTCTTGAAAACCAACTGAATTTTTATCTTTTTTATTTTGAACAGCTTGTAATTCAGATATTTCAGCTTGTTTTGTAATTTCAGATGGAATTGGAGTTGAAGCAACAAATAATTGATATAAAATAACAACTATTGCTATTGCCAATAAATATCTTAATGACCTTCTCGCAAGAATCATAATTAATTGAAATATATAGATTAAATCCTTTTTTTAATATATTATAAATATCATAAATATCATAAACTTTCTTTTATCGTGTTCTCTTCTCTTTAAAATTCAGAAAACATCGAGGGGCGTGCGAGACTCAATTTCAGTGCGCCACTGCCGCGCCACGTTCTGGCCACGTGATGCGCTGCCTTGCCACACACGTGACCAGTCGCGTCTGCTGGGTCTGTGCACGTGACAATCACATGACCTATTTTGAACCGTTGCCAACTAGCACCGCCTTCATCTAATTAACTTAATTTATTTCAAATTTCAGTTTTTTTCAACCTATAAAAACGTTATCCTTCAAATTTTTTCAAATTTATTCAAATTTATTCAAATTCTCTAATTACAATTCCTATTTGGGATTAAGATTATACGGCACTTATAAGGGATCTCCGGCCCGAAGTTAAAGCTATCTCAGACGTACGTATGTTAACTACTTGGTTACAGGTAGCAAGACTTCCGTACGTATAATTAACGTTAATTTAATTAAAATTTCTCTAGAGAACCAATCAGATTCCTGGAAAACCAGAAAAATTGCAGAGGCAGTAAAGTTTGCCTTGCAATGACTCCAATGAGTATGTACTTACTATGTAGATTAACAGGTCCGGTTTCAGGTTTCATGAATTCATGAATGCATGAGTTATTTTTAAATGAATTTAATGACGATAGTTAAGTAGTATAATCACATGTAATAATATAGTCAATGGTGAATGGTCATTGAACTGAGAAAAAGGTGAGTCAATTATCAAACAAAGAAAAGCTTAAATTAAAGAAGAAGAAAACACACAAATGTAAAGGAATGGAGAAATATATAAAAGGTATCAAATATGGGATAAGATAAAACACTCTATGGGAGTTAACAATAAAAAAAAAGCTTGAATGTAAATGTAAATGTTGATAATGGAAATTAAAATAAATAAATAAACTAAATTAAAGAATGTAAATATAAAACAGGGATAGGTAATTAAGGAAATGAAACCCAGAACAGAAGTTAAACGAAATGTAATTAAAGCCCAGCTATATACGATTTTTTTTGATTTTTTTTAGAGTACATGTAACATGAAATTTCAATATAGCAAGAGTTAATCAAAAAATGTAATGTAAAAGAGGGTGAAGAGATGAGGGAGTGAAGTAGTTAGATGATATAAAATTACTATAATTCTATTTTTAATGTAAATTTTTAGAAATGGTTAATTAATTTAATTAAACAAAAACTATAGTACCAGGAACAAATTAAATCTTTTTAAATATATTCAATATATTTTAGTTATCCACATCTTGTGAATCTTGTCTTAAAGGATAGATACGTTTAATCTCAAGTAATTCTTGATCATTATTAAAAGAAATTTCAGCATCAAATTTAATTTTCATTAATTCATTTGATAATATTGATAAATTTGAAGTAAAAGATTCTGTATCATTCTCACTTAATTCTTCATCATTTGAATCTTTTAACCATAAATCCACAATTTCATTTAAATTCTTGAATGCAAATTTAGATTTTTCATTTATAATAAATTTTGAACTATTATCATCAGATTTTGTAAAATCTTCAATCCAACCATCAACAACTGGATAATTTGAATTTTCATCATCTTCTGTTTCTTCATATGATGCAACACAATATTTATTCTTATATCTAATTTCTTTAATCAAGAAAACATCTCCAGGATTATCATAAACTTGTTGTAAATCTTGAGCTATTGGTAAAGTCATATAATGTTCAGTAATTTCATAACCGAAACTTATAAAATGGAATTCATCATCATCAAAAGGCACTGTCATTATTGGAAATATTTAGATATTAAAAAGTGAAAGAAACAAGTTATTGAAAAAAAAGAAGAAGAAAATAGGAGGCAAATTTATAACAAATAGTTTCAGGATATAAATATAATCTCTCGATGAGATGAATCTGCAATTAATTAACGGTACATACGTTGTTACTAGTAACCAGGTGGAAACTGACCGGCGTGGCTGGGGAGCCGGCAGGTGGCTGGTGGCACGTGCGCAGGGCACGTGACTGTGGCGGTGGCAGTACTACCGGTTTGTTGATTTGGAGGGCAAAATGGATTTGTAACAGGGAAGTTGTTGTTCTTCCTAGAATTACAGCCAAAATTAACTGTTTTTAAAGTCAATTGAAGTTGTTTTAAGTTGGTAATGTCTTCATTCAAGTTGTCTGCCACTTTGTCTGGTCATGAAGATGATGTTCGTACTCTGATATCTCCAAATGATTCATTGATTATATCAGGTTCAAGAGATTCAACTGTTAGATCATGGACTAAATTAAATGAAAAGAAATGGGATCCTGAATCAACAATTAATTATAAATCTACAAAATTCATTAATTCACTGACTTTATATAATGATTCTATTAATAATCAACAATTTATAGTTAATGGTGGTAATGATTCATTAATTACTTTAATTGGATTAAATTCAACTTTAGATATTAATGAACCTGATTATGTTTTCGTTGGTCATACTTCAAATGTTTCATGTTTAGATTCTTTAAATAATTTAATTATTTCAGGTTCATGGGATTCAACTGCAAAAATTTGGAAAAATACAACTGGTGAAATTTTATATAATTTAAAAGGTCATGAAAATTCAATTTGGTCTGTTAAATTTATAAATGAAGATGAATATTTAACTGTTTCAGCTGATAAAACAATTAGAAAATGGAAACATGATAAAGAAATTAAAAAAGTTATTGGACATGAAGATGCAATTAGAGATTTAGTTATATTAAAAGATAATAAAAGATTTGCAACTTGTTCAAATGATAAATTAATTAAAATTTGGGATTTAGATACATTAGAAGAATTACAAGTTTTAGTTGGTCATGAATCTTTTGTTTATTCATTATCATTATTACCAAATGGTGATTTAGTTAGTTCAAGTGAAGATAGAACTGTTAGAGTTTGGAGAAATGGTGAATGTATTCAAGTTATTTCATTACCTTGTATTTCAATTTGGAAAGTCATTGGGTTACATAATGGTGATATTGCAGTTGGTTCAAGTGATAATAAAATTAGACTTTTCACTAGAGATTTAGATAGAATTGCATCAAATGAAGAATTAAAAGAATTTGAATTAGAATTACAATCATCTTCAATTAATGAAAATGCAATTGATAATTTTAGTAAAGATAGATTATTAGGTCCAGAAATTTTAAATACTAAAGGTTCAATTGAAGGTGAAACAATTACAATTAAAACTGCTGTTGGTACAATTGAAATGTATCAATGGACAAATTCAAATGAAAAATGGATTAAAATTGGTGAAATTGTTTCATCAAGTTCATCATCATCAAATTCTAAAAAATTTTATAAAGGTAGTTGGTATGATTATGTTTTTAATGTTGATATTGAAGATGGGAAACCAGCATTAAAATTACCTTTTAATGTAACTGAAAATCCTTATGAAGTTGCAGATAAATTCTTAGTTGATAATGAATTACCTTATTCATATTTACAACAAATTGTTGAATTTATAATGACTAATTCAGAAGGTGTTACATTAAATGAATCACAACAAGATCAATTTTCATCTGAACCATATAAGGATCCTGCATATAGTAATAACAATAATAGTAATACCAATAGATCATCAAATAGTAGTTCATTAACTATTTTACCACAAACACAATATTTAGGTTTCACAGCATTTAATGAACCATCAATTATAACAGGATTTAAAAAATTAAATTTAAAACAAAAATCTCATAATAAATTAGATGAAAGACAATTTGAAAATTTAATAAATTGTCAAGATTATCAATTATTAGGTAGTGAATTTGTTAGTTTTATAATATTAAATTGGGAAGAAGATACAAAATTAATTGGTTTTGATATATTAAGAGCAATTATATCAAAAATCAAACCATTTGATAATTTATTTGATTTAATTAAAATTGGATTAAATAATTCAAATCCAAAGATTAAAATGATGTCAATTAGAGTATTAGTTAATATTTTCAAATGTCCTGGATGGGGTGAACAAATTTTTAGAGAAGCTGAAATTATTGATATTGTTTTTAATGGATCAATTTTAACAGTTATTCCTGAATTAATTAAATTTATGCCAATTTCAATTGCAACTTTATTATTAAATTATTCAGTTTTAATTAATAAATATAAATTATTGAATATTTTAGATACATTAAAATCAAAATTAGATAATATTTGTGAATTAATTTTATTAACTAAAGATGAAGAATCAATTTATAGATTATTAATTGGTTATGGTACTTTAAATAAATATAGAAAATTAAATGGTGATTTATTTTTAAATCAAGTTAAAGATTTATTCAAAGATAACAATAGATTTGTTAAAGTTTTAAATGAATTAAATTGATTTTAATTTATATTTCTCAATCTCTCCTTCCTTATTATTATTAATTATTATTATAGTTCTTGCATTTCTTATAATTTTTTTTTTTATCAAAATTTAATTGAATTTTAAAAGTTTATATATGATTTTACAATTTACACTGAATTAAAATCAACGATTAAGAAGTGTGTTGATAAGCTTATGGCGAATTTAAGTATTTCATGCGCAAGAGAAGAGGAAGATTCAGAGATTCAGAGAATAAACGATATATCTGCTATTGGATCAAAGCACGTGTAGTACATGTAGTGTACCGTAATAGCTTTCAACAGTAAAGAATACAGATTATTTGGTGAAGAAAAGGGATAATTCAAATTAATTCCAATTTCACCAAAATTACAAATTCATTTCAATTGTCTAAATTATTTTTAAGAGTAAACAAAATATCAGGAAGAAAGAAAAAAAAAATATTAATCTAAACAAATTTTAACAGATGAAATAAAAAAAAATAAAAAATAAATAATATATCAAAATCAAACTAATTTAATTAACAATTTTTCTCTTTTTAAAATCATCAGTAACAACTTTATAAACTTCATCAACAGGTTGATCACAAGAAACAGTTATAACTTTATCTTGTTTATTATAATATTCAATAACAGGGAAACTTGTATCTTTAAAAACTTTAAATCTTTTCATAATAGAATCAACATTATCATCACTTCTACCACTAGTTTTACCTCTTTCAATTAATCTTTTTAACATAATTGCTTCAGAACATTCAAAATACAAAATAACTTTAGATTTAATAATTAATTGTTCAAAAGATAAAGCTTGATCCATTTTTCTTGGGAAACCATCAATTAAAAATTTAGTAAAACCATTATTATAATTCTCAACAATTGCATCTTTTAATAAACCAATTGTAATTTCTTGTGGTACAATTTGACCTTCTTTAATATAATTTTTAATTAATTCACCAACTTCACTATTTGGTTTTGATTGTTCAGCTCTTAATAAATCACCTGCTGATAAATGAATAAATTTATATTCATTAACTAATTTAGAACATTGTGTACCTTTACCTGATCCTGGACCACCTAAAACAAAAATAACATCAATTTCATTACCTTTTTCAAATAATGGTTTTAATGAATTTTCTTTTGATAATTTAGGTAATGGTAATGGATCAATTGATGCTTTTGGTAATTTATTTGTTGTATTTAAATTATAATAAGTGATACCTAATGTTAAAAACCCTAACCCTAATAAAGGATAAAAATGTTTTGATCTTTGTTTTGGTTGTTTTGTTGATTTATCATTATCATTATTACTTGTATTTTTATTTGTATTTGTATTTGTTGTTGAATAAGATTTAATTCCAACAACAGGACGTAAAAACGCCGTTGAAGGTCTGATTGATCTAATAGGATATTTCAAAGTAGCTCTTAACATCATAAATATTCTTGAATATGATATTTATATCCACAAGATCACAAGATCACAAGATCACAGGAGAAAAGGATGTTGAATCAACTATACTTCAAGTTGATTTGTTGAAATGGTGGTGGAATGGACTGTGCACGACCTATTTCAATTTCACCCTTTTTTCAACTCCTTTTACAATTACATGTAATAATGTATAATTATATATAAAACTTATAAATAAATTTAAAAGAAAGAGAACAAAAAAGGGGAAGGAGAGGGTCTTATAAATAATAATAATTTAAAATAACTATAATAATATATCTATTTTGTACATGAAAAAATGGAATAAACAAAAGTAAGAAAAAGAGAAGTAGAACAAGAAGAAAGAAAATGACTAGAGTAATCGTTAATTAGTTGATATAATTAAATTAAATAATGTGAATGCTATTAAGAAAATGTAAGAAAACTACCATCTAATTAAAGACATTTCATTTCTAATTCTACCATAATCAAATAATGCTTCAATTTGACCAGTACCAGAAATAGCAATATCTTGATCATATAAGTAAGTTAAAGCCCATTTCTTAACAGTAGATAAAGAAACTTCATCAATCAGTTTAGATAATTCTTCTTCAGATTGTGTATAACCTTTAACTAAAGATTCATAAGCTAATGAATCAGTTGCTAATGAAGATGATTTATTTGGATTAAATAATTTTAATTTTAATTGTTGTTTAGCTCTTGATAATTCAGAATCAATTAAAGTACCAGTGGAATATCTATTCCAATCTTTTAATGTGAAATGAACAGTTTCATCAAGATTTTCAATATTTGAAGTTTCAAAATAAACACCCCATAAACCAATATCAGAGAAACCTAATTGATAATGTTCAGCAGAATCAAGTAAATGATTTTCACCTAAGAATTGAGTTAATTGAGAACCTTCATAAGTAAAGAATGGATCATTACCTGGACCAGAAGTTTTACCATTAATTTCAGCAACAACTAAACCAGTAATATAATCAGAAGTAGTTAAAGATGGAGTTTTAACAGCAATAGAAACATAAGCTTTTGGTAAAGTATCATCTCTTAATCTAGCTTCAGAACCTAAGAATTTAGCAGTTTCAACTTGTGGTTTAGCATCATTTGATAAATTTAATTCAGAAGCTAATTTAGCTAAAACTTCATGATCAACATCACCAGTAGCAACAATACCAACATTTGAAGCAACTAATTGTTTCTTTAAGAAATTTTTAATATCAGTTGATTCTAAAGTTGATAAAGTTTCAGCTTTACCATTAGTTGGTAAAGATAATGAAGTACCTTGAAAAGCAGTTGAAATTGTATGTTCAACAACCATTTGAGGATAATTTAATTCAAATAATTCAGCTTTATAAGCAGCTTCAGCAGCTTTATCTTTAACATAAGATTCATCTGAAACAATTGAAGGGATTTCATTAAATAAAGATTTAATTGAATTAATTGCAGATGAAGAATTACCATTTGAAAAAGAAGCTTTAATTAAACCTGAAGTTTCTTTAGAATTTGAAGAAGTAAATTCAATACCTGATAATAAAGCATTTTTAGAAGCTTTAGATGAAGAAATAACAGAACCAGTTAAAGTAGAAACACCAGAATTAAAAGCATTTTCAGATCTTGAACCTGATTTTAAATATAAACCAATTGTTGAAGTTGAAGATGCAGAAGGTTGAGTTGCAATGGTAATACCATTTGGTAATTTTGAAACTTGAGCTTTTAAATGTTTAGCAGAAGTAGAAAATAATCTTCTTGATAACATGATTGAATATATTAATATTACTGGGGTTTAAACTAGGAAGTTGTACTTGTAATAGAATTGGACTTAAAAACAGTTGTTTGAATGGAAAAGATCAAAACTTTTCGCAGTGTTTAAAAAAGACCAATCAGAACGCGGGCATTGCGAGGTGGCGCAGGCGGCTGGTGGGGTCACGTGTGTGGCTGGTGGTGCAGGGGTGCTCGGAGGGGCGGCGGAGGCGTGTGCGGTCACGTGCGTGGTCACGTGCGTGGCGGTGCAGAGGATGTGAAGATTTATTTGATGTTCAGGTGGTGGATATGGATATGTTGTTGAACTTGTTGATGGTGGTTCTTTACACTACAGCAAGCTAACCATGTCCAATAAACCAGCTAACCTCGGCTTCAGAGCCATGAAGAGATTCGCAAACCCAGTGGCCATGCCTTCCACTTTCATCAACACAAGAGTCTTAAGAGATCATTATAAAAGACAAATGGTTAAGCAAAATGAAGTTACTGCAAGAGCTTTAAAATTTATTGCTAGAAATACAACTTTAAATCAAAAATTAAGACTAGAAGCTCAACTACAATTGATTTCAATGCCTGGAGTTATTAATAGTCATCAAGTTAAAACAAGATGTGTGGATACTGGTAGAGCTAAAAATGTTATACCTGAATTTAGATTATGTAGATATCAATTTAGAATGCAAGCTTTACAAGGTTTGTTACCTGGTGTTAAGAAAGGTGTTTGGTAGTTGGTTTTTGGTTATTTGCTTGTATATATACTTTGTTATTATTCATTTCTTCTTTCTATATAGTTTCAAATTTAATGGAAATATTTCAATTACTTTAACAATTACGTACAATTTAAAATTTTACTAATACATGAAAATATAATTTTATTGATTTTATTCATTTTATTTATTTTATCTAAAATTCAAAAAACACAAAAGTAAAGTAACGTAATCATAAATTTAAACAAGCATCCCAAAAATCACATTCTAATTCAGTAACATCTTTAAAAATTTTAACTAATTCATCCAAACTTACAGATTCACCATCATATTTATCTCTAACTAAATAAAATTCATTTAATAAAACTTGACCATTTTCACAAGCTTCAATATACCAATCACTTGTATATTCATTTAACCAATCTCTAAATTCTTTATTTAAAACTAATGGAATTTCATCATTATCAAATTTTGTTTTTGTTAATTTACCAGTTTCAATATCAAATTTACAACCAGGATTATAAAAATTAGAGATTGCAATATTATATCCAATTAAACATGGCATAACAGAAACTTTTGATTTTAAAAATGATTTTGAATATTGTAAAGTTTTTAATAAATATTCAGTATATTTAATAGTTGATGAATTTGGTTCAATTTTATCAGGTTCTAAAATTTGATGATTATTTTCTAATCTTTTAATATGTTTTTCCATTTCAATTTTAATTGATTTAACAATTTTTTGTAAATCTTTTTTTAAAATTTCAGTTGGTGCTAATTCAATCATTTTTTCATGAATATATAAATAATTTTGTAAATAAATATAATCTTGTTCAATATAATGATGAAATTGTTCAATTTTTAAATTATCTGAAACTATTTTTTTAACAAATTCATGATTTGTATATTTTTTCCAAGATTTTTTAACATCTTTATGATTAATTAAATATTCTAATAAATTAAAATTTGAATTAGGTAAATCAAATGTATGATTAACAGGTCCATTATTTTTAGGTTCAGATAATCTAATTGATTCAGTAACATATTCAATTGATTTTTTTAATGAATCTTCTAAATCAAATCCTTTTGCTAAATTAGATGCAATTGATGATGATAAAGTACATCCAGTACCATGAGTATTTTTAGATTTAATATAATGAGATTTAAAAATTATAACATTATTAGTTGAATTATTATATAATGCATTAATAACGATTTTTGGATCAGATAAATTTAAATGATTAGATAAATCAAATGGAATATGACCACCTTTAACTAAAACATTTGTTTTAATTTTTTCACCAATTGATTTAGTCAATTTAATTAAATCATCAATTGTATTTAATTCAATTTTTTCATCATCATTATTTGATAAATTAGATAATATAATTTTAGATTCTTCAAAATTTGGAGTAATTAAATAACAATATTTAAATAAATTAATAATTTTATCAAATGATTTTAAATTAATTAAATGATCACCTGAATTTGAATTAAAAACAGGATCTAAAACAATATTCTTAATATTAATCTTAATTTGATTTTCAATTAAAAATTGTTCAACAACATTCAATGACTCATCAGTTAAAACACCAATCTTAACAGCTTTAAAATTCAATTTATCTTCCAATAAACAATCTAAAATATCTTTAACTGTTTCACTTGAAGTTGGTTTAACATTCTTAACACCAAATGAATTCTGAACAGTTAACCCAGTAATACAAGTAGCACCATAACACTTATGAGTTGTAATTGTCTTTAAATCAGCTTCAATACCAGCACCACCTGAACAATCTGAAGCTGCAATTGTTAAAACACATGGAGTTGGAATAATTGGTGGTGTTAAAATTGATGAAGTTAATGGACAAAGATCAATGATTTCTTCTTGTTCTTGTAACTCTGATGACATGATTACTCTTCCTTTATATCAATTTCCATTTTAATACATTTAATTGGTTCACTTTCTTTATTTCTTAATTCATTACATGTAATCTACTTATGGACCACTTTAGAGGGCGGATTAACTCGGATTTGAGTTTTATCACCGGACCACTACATGAATACAAGTTATACAACAATATTCATTGATTAAACTAATATACAACTAAATATACAACTAAATAAATAAATAAATAAATAAATAAACTAACAATCAACTTTCCATAATTCTAAACTAACAATATCAAATTCACTTTCAACACCAGCACCATCATTATCAGAACTTGAACCTAACAATTCAACATGACATAAACTATCATTTTGAAAAACATTAGTAGGTTTAGAATATCCATGTTTTAAATCAGAAGAAATATACAAAGCATATCCATCATCTTCATGTCCAATTCCAATGAATTCATTAGTTGAATAAACCAATAAATCATCACTTGGAGCAATATCATCATCATCATCATCATCAGCATCACCACAAGTATTAAAAACTTCAACTGATGATCCATCATTATTATCTGAATTAGATTCAGAAACTTTAAATAAGAAACTACTAGTACCACCATAATATTCATTATCATTTCTTAGATATTCATCTAAGAAACAACCGAATATTCCATTATTTGAATCTTTTATAATTAAGAAATATCCACGAGTTTTTTCAATATCTGGATCATCATTTGGTATTGAATGAGAATATAATGTATATAATGAACTATTAAATTGTTCAATTGAATATAAAAATGACCATGTATGGAATTCTTTTAAAAATGAATGTAAATTGGATCTTAAATGAGTTGATAATTCATTAACATTTGAAAGAATTGTATTATCTGGTCCATTTAAAATTAATGGTGTTAATTGATTTTCTAAATCATCTTCATCATCTTCATCTTCAGGATCTTTTCTTAGATTATGAACTGGTTTATTTGATGTTCTTGCAGTTGATGTTTCAATCATTTTATATTTTTCTAATTCATAAATTGGAATTTCTTTAACTTCAGTAATCTTAACTGATTTTTCTTCAATTTGATTTGTTGTTGATGGTTTCTGTTTATTATTACATGTATTATAAATATATTTTCCTAATAATGTAAGTATCAAACTAATAGCTAAAAGAGAAGAAGCATAAATTCCACAAATTGATATTGTAATATACATTTGAAAACTAAATAACATTATTGAAATCAGGAAAAAAAAAAATATTTTTTTATCATGTCTTGCCTTTACTTGTAAATTCAATTTAATATCTTTTATATTTTCAGAAGAAACTTTTAAATTATTAAATTCATTAATCATATTATCAATTCTACTTAAAATACTTTCAAGATCACTTTCTTGATAATCAAATAAATAAGTATCAACTTGATTAAAAAATTTCCCAAATTTAGGATCTTTTAATTTCCTTATAATTGGTAAAGAATATTTATTTATAATTGATTTTATTTCTTCAAGTTGATTAATTAATATATTAATTTTCTTAATATTTTCAGAAGAAGAACAATTTAAAAGATCAATTCTTATATCAGTTGCATTATCATCAATTGAATCTAATAAAGAAGAAGTTAAATCATTAATTTGATTTAAAACAAAATTCATAAATTTTAATCTAGAAAAAGGATCAGTGATATCATATTGAGTTTTTGGATCATTTAAAGAACGTAATAAAGTTTCTTCAATTGTATTATTTAATATACCAGAATGTGTTAAAATTGTTGTATTACCTAAAAAAACTATTGAGAATTTTCCTTTAATAATATTATTTGAATTAATTTTTGAAAAAGTAATATAAGGAATTTCAATACATAATTGATCACGATATATATCAGGTTCATAATAATCTAATTCAAGTAATCTTGAAGCAGAAGTTTCATTAATTTCTAATGAATCAATTACACATTTAAATGAATGATATTCAAGACCATTAATATTAATCCATTTAACTTTCTTTTGTGGTGATAAACGATCATTTAATTGTATTAGTTGTTTTGAAAGTGAATTTCCTATTTCATTAATTATTGATGAATAAAGTTTATCAGGTTTATATCTTTTAAGTTTCTTTAAATTATCTTGTTTCATAAAAGTATCAAATTCATTTTTAAATGAATTATATTTAGTTTGATCATAAATTGGATATTTAGTTGAAGTCATAGTTGAATCTAACAATTCAGTAGTAGTCACAGAAGACTCATCAGACACCTTTTCAGTTTTGATGAATTTCAAAAGGTTTTGGAACTTTGGTAGCCATATTTCATTACTGTTAGAAATATTTGGAGTATCACGTTGTTTAGATTTTGTTAGAAGTGCTACTTGAGTTGAAGATAAATGTTGATCAGGAACAGAAGACCAGTCTTTGAATGAGTTTTCGTGATCTCTGTTGTAATTATAATTTGAGTATCTTTTCAGGTTAAACATTAATTTGATTGTAAACCCTTTGAATACAGTATCTCTCAAAAAGAATGGGTGATAACAAGGATTCTGATAACTCTCAAAGACTCTCAAAGACTTAATTGCTAGCGCTTAATTAGCCAGGCAGTGCAGCCGGTTTAACGCCGGAATTTGATTACCCCCTTTTCATTTAGTACTCATGAGTCATCATTATCATAATCAGTGGTGTATCAGTCATCGCAAATGTAATCACTCTTTTAAATACAATTTCAACGTACCCATCGATCATCAAATTCAACTTCAGTGGGAGGAGGTCCGGGCGATATATGTGTTCTAAGTTCTAAGTTCTAAGTTCTATATGTTAATTTATAAATTAATATCGTTAATTAAAACTAAAACAGTCAATTTACCGACTTAGTTACAATTTGTTAAATTTTAATTAGCTGTTGTTGTTGTACGTTGTTCACCCAACGGCCAGCCCAATTAAACAAATACCCCTGTAGAAATTATTGTGCATCCGCAGCTTACCTATATAGAATCCTAGATGAAAAGATCAATCAAAGTACAAAGACCTAACTACTGTTTCCAATTATTTTCATAAAGAGTTGCAATCATAATCAATCATCTTACATGCCTCAACAATGTTTGGTCATAAAGAATTCAATTTAGATACATTTGAAAATCAAGATGATTGGTTCGAAAGCTGGGAAAAAATCAAAGTTACAAATAAAACTCCAGAACAAATAAAAGAAGTTATTTTGAGCATCGATACTAATGATGATGATGATGATGACCCTGTTAATAATAGACGTTGTTTCTGGAAGAAATCTTTTGATGAGTATGCTAAGTATATGAATAATGGTGGTTCATTAATTACTATCTCTGATATCAAAATCAATAAACATGATATTGATGTTTCTTCTTTATTTTCACTTCAATATGCAATTTATGATAAAGATAAATTTCAAATGTTTGAAAATAATGTTAAACAATTCATTAGAGATAATCAATTGAAACATTTAGATAGAGAAGCAGATGAAGTATATAAGAAAATCTGTTTGAATACATTTAAATCATTTGATAAAACTATATCAAAAAGAATTCAAAAAACAAATTCTTTTTGTTCTAGATGGATTAATATTACAGGTACTGATATTAATTCAATTCAATCAGTACAATCAATCGTAACAAGACATAACATATCTAAATATGCTGTACCAAGTTTATTTGAAGTTTTTGAAAAATGCCATCATCCTGAGTTATATGATAATGGTGATCAATTAGTTATTAGTCTACCTTATGTTACACTAGCTAATTTTAAAGATTTGGATTCTTCTGATTATGATTTAAGAGATTTACAAAAGAAACCTAATTTTCTAAAGCAAGAAATAGAATCAAATGAACTTAAAAATAAAGAATCAAATGAACTTAAAAATAAAGAAAACGATCCACTTTTTAAAAGAGGATATCTACTAATCAAAGGAAAATATTCAATTATATATCCAAATACTACAACTTTTATTTCAAATTCAGGAAAATTAGGATATGAAATTGAAAATCAATGTCTTCAAAAAATAAATGATTTAAGTTTCATTGCAACAATTCCGGGAAATAAAGAAATTAATTCTTCAATATTTACTTTTATATCAATTGAAAAAACAATCAATGTTACTAGTTCATCTTTAAAATTCATGAATGATATTATTCTTCAAATAGAATCTGAATTACCTGATTCATTATTACTTACTGGATTAATATCTCAAATTAGTCAATTGGATCATCACCTTCATAAAATCAAAATACATGTTCAAAATAATGCAAAGTACGAATTCTTACTTCAACCAAGATTAAAAAATTTTATAAACGAAAATAATCATTATTTAATCCATGATAATATTGAAGATATTAAAGATTTAACAAATACAATAGATACAAGTCTTTATTCTTGCAAAAGATTAGGAGATCGTGTAGTGGAAGAAAGTTCAAAGAATCTATCACCTTCTTTAATTCATATACTCACTCTATTTATAAGCACCCTTGGTAACATTGTTAGTTATTTTAAATATAATGAACATAATGTACTAGCATTCTGGGTTTCTATGATTTGTAGTTATGTTTGTTTTGTTGGTTTGTTAAATCTTCCATTCAATTATATTTTTAGAAGATATATTTTACCTAACTTACCAAATGAAAAAGTTTGAATTTTATTTTCATTTGTTAAATTCTATTCTATGTTTGTTTGTTTTTTTGTTTCTTTTTTGCATTAAAGTTGTTTACTTTTCATAATCTATTATAATTAAATTAATGTTTAGAATATATAATAATAAATAATAAATATTTAAAGAGTATTTTTAAAGATACTGTACATGTAGTAATACTAGTAAATTAAATTTCATCACTAACTTTAAAAGTTAAGAGAGTTAGAAATTAAGATATGAATTACAAGGTAACTTCTAAGTTTGATTAATTAATAACTACAACAACTAAATCATTCATCATTTAAATAGAATCAAGATAATATATTATGAAACTAAAAACTTTATATACAAGTAAGAATAACTGCATAAGTAGAAAACATTAAGGAAACAAGATAATCATAATATGAAAGAATCAAAACAAAACAAAAATAAAAATAAGAAAGAGAAAGAGAAACAAAAATAAAGAAAATTAATTCAAAAAAATATGTACAAAATTGAAAATTTTAATATAAACAAACAAACAAACAAACAGACTTAATTAAATCTATTTAGATTCATTATTAGAATCATTGTTATTATTAGCTTGTTGATCTTTATACATCTTTTCAAATAATTTCAAAGAAGCATTTTGTAATTCATCGAATTTTTCTTTAATTTCAGTTGATTCAATATTATCACCACTATTAACCTTAACAACTAATTCTCTTAATTCACCAATTAATTTCTTAACACTTTCAGCTTCAACCTTATCTAATTTATCACCAAATTCTTCTAATGATTTTTCAGTATCATTACATAATTGATCAGCTCTATTAGTTTGTTCAATAGCTTCTTTTCTAGCTTTATCTTCTTCTTTGAATTTCTCAGCATCATTAACCATCTTTTCAATTTCTGAATCAGACAAACCTGATGAACCAGCAACTGTAATAGAGTTATCTTTACCAGAAGCTTTATCCTTAGCAGAAACATTAATAATACCATCAGCATCAATATCAAAAGTAACTTCAATTTGTGGAACACCCTTTGGAGCTGGTGGAATACCTGATAAGGTAAAGTTACCAATTAATTTGTTATCTCTAACTAATTCTCTTTCACCTTGGAAGACTCTAATTTCAACAGAAGTTTGACCAGAAGCAGCAGTTGAGAAGACTTGAGATTTCTTAGTTGGAACAGTTGTATTTCTTGTAATTAATCTAGTGAAAACACCACCTAAAGTTTCAATACCTAAAGATAATGGAGTAACATCTAATAATAAGACATCTTTAACTTCACCAGATAAAACAGCACCTTGAATAGCAGCACCAATTGCAACAGCTTCATCAGGGTTAACAGCTTTAGATGGTTCTTTACCAAATAAACTTTTAACAGTTTCAATAACTTTTGGCATTCTAGTCATACCACCAACTAAAATAACTTCAGAAACATCAGATGTTGACAGACCAGCATCTTTTAAAGCTTTTTTAACTGGTTCAACAGTTTTTTTAATTAATGGTTCAACTAAAGATTCTAATTGAGATCTAGACATCTTTAAGTTAATATGTTTTGGACCAGAAGCATCAGCAGTAATAAATGGTAAATTAATTTCAGTTGAAACAGTTGAAGATAATTCAATTTTACATTTTTCAGAAGCTTCTCTAATTCTTTGAATTGCCATTCTATCATTTGATAAATCTAAACCAGATTCTTTTTTAAAAGCATCAACGATATGTCTAACTAAAGCAATATCAAAATCTTCACCACCTAAATGAGTATCACCATTAGTTGATTTAACTTCAAAAACACCAGAATCAATATCCAGAATAGAAATATCAAAAGTACCACCACCTAAATCGAAAACAGCAACAACATTAGAATCATTTTTTTCTAAACCATAAGCTAAAGCAGCAGCAGTTGGTTCATTAACAACTCTAGCAACATTCAGACCAACGATTGCACCAGCATCTTTTGTTGCTTGTCTTTGAGAATCATTAAAATAAGCTGGAACAGTAACAACAGCAGATGAAACATTTTTACCTAAATAAGCTTCAGCAGTTTCTTTCATTTTATTTAAAACAAATCCACCAATTTGAGCTGGAGAATATCTTTCACCTCTTGATTCAACCCAAGCATCACCATTTGTATGTTTAACAATTTTATATGGAACTTGTTTAATATCTTTTTGAACTTCATTATCTTCAAATCTTCTACCAATTAATCTTTTAGTTGCAAATAAAGTATTTTCAGGATTAACGACAGCTTGTCTTTTAGCTGGAATACCAACTAATCTTTCACCATCTTTAGTAAAAGCAACAACAGAAGGAGTAGTTCTTGAACCTTCAGCATTTTCAATAATTTTTGGAGATTTACCTTCCATAACTGCAACAGCAGAGTTAGTGGTACCTAAATCGATACCAATAACGGTACCAGAAACCTTTGTGGAATTAAATCTTGCTTGTCTTAAAGCAGTCTATTAAATATAAAAATTAAAAGTTAGTAAATTTAATGGATTCTTCGGAAATTGAACATTATGATGTGGGGAGGTATAAGTGAATAAGTGAAAGAGAAAAAGGAATACATACTGATCTGAAGTTTCTTGATAAGTTAGCTAACATATCTAATATAGTGTATAGAGAAAGTATAAGAATATAACTCTGTGTTGAGATTCAAGTGGAATATGAAATGACTTTGTTTTAACTTAGTGGTCGAATTAAGTCGAAGAAATGAAAAATTTTGATTTTTCGGTTACGTAAGCGCGTCACGTGAGCGAAGCTTCCAGAAGCGGGCGCCGAGCACGGAGGTCACGTGCGCCGGTGCAGGGGTGTTTTGGTAGTTGGTATCACATTTCTCCATTTCAACGATAAGTTGATAACAGTCAAAACGTATAAATCAGGAACTTCAAAATCCAAATGGATTAAACACTTTTTTTTTTGAATCATCAAAACATCAAGTGGGGGTTAAGGGGTTGATATAGGGGTGTTTTAATGACAGTTGGTTAATATTGAGTATTCAAGTATCATGATTGGTTGTAGATGTATTGATAAATTTGATATCAATTAATTGAACATGTATTTCTTTTCAGCTCTATATAGCTAACTGTGGTGGAATTCGGTTGAAAAAACTAAAGTAATTTTACGCGTAAAGCTTCTCAAAGATACGTTTAGAATCTTTAGATTACCAATTTACTAGATTTAATGAAGTTATAGTACTTTTAATTAACTATAAAGTAAAAAAAAAGAGAAAGAGAATTAAAAGACAACCCATATAAAAAAACAAAACAGCGAGATAATAATCCCAATTATAAAACAAATTAAGATATAATTAGACCAAATAAAATTAAAATTCCTAATTCTTGTTGTAATTTAACTGACCAAATAAATAAATATAACTGACTGACTGACTGACTGAAAAAAAAAAATAACCAATTACAAAAACCCAATTGCGCCAAACCAACAACAACAAGTAATAAGAATAATAAAATATTGATCAATTGATTTTATTTTATTTTATAGATGGGGATATTAATGAGAATAAGAAAACATGAAGACTAAAAAGACAATTTAAGTACCAAAAGTAGAATTTTGAGATAACAGAGGAAAAATGCGAATTAAGAAAGTTATTGAATAACAATGTAGACGAATATAATGAAGTATTAGAATGTGTAGTGAAATAAGATGAAAAAAAAATGTGAATCAAACTCTAGAACCAGCTAATAGAAAGATTGTAACAAATTAAATTAAAAAGAGAACCAGCTCTCATATAAAATGAATTAATTAATTAATTAATTAAATTTAATATTTAGAAGCTTTAGCTTTAAAATCAGAATCTTCAAAAGCAGTTTCAACTAAATCATTATTATTTGATTTTAAATTTGGTAAAAATTGTCTTCTAGTTTGAATACTTAATGGATCTTTTTGAACAATTTTTAATCTATATTGTTTAAATGAATCAAATGAACCAGAATTTCTTTGATGTTGAGCTTGTGGTTTATGTTCTTTTTCAAATAATGATGGAATACCTTGAGTAAAATGTCTTCTTGATGAAGAGATAACTAATGGTAGCAATAAATTTGATGAGGTAGCAGAAGCTTTAACTAGTAATGAAGCTGGGGTATTTAATAAAGACATGATTAATTGATGATATATTTGATAACTAAAATTTATATAACTTTTAATAGTATGTAATTGAGTTGTCAGTCAAGCTATATTGATGAAAAACTAGGGAATCAAGTGGTCTTTATATAACCCAAACAAAATCAACAAAATGGATTCTGTGGCGCGTTCAAGTAGCGGATCAAAATAACAATAAAACAAACGGTGGAAAACTGAGAAAAAAGGTCACGACTTTTTAAAAATGGAAAAATAGCAAAAGAAGTTTCGAATTTGGAGTCACATAGTTAACTAAACGGATATAATCAGACTGTTCCTTAAAATTCTAACACTCTCATTTGCTGGAGAACTGAGAATTAAGAACTTGAATTTATCTCTATCTTTATAGCGGTGATTCAAATCTCAATGAATAATTCAGTCATAAACTTGATATAACTTAAGTCTCTGGCTCCCTCTTTTCTTCTAGCTTGAACCTTTAAATTCTACAATACTTTCCTGACACCCAGCTGACCAACCTGGTTCAGAGGTTCAACTGGGAAAGTTGCTATTTCCGTGCTCTTACGATCAAAACCTGAAAAATTAAAAATTAAAATTTAAATTAAAAATAATCAGTCAAGATAAGTGAGCCGCGCGGCGTATCTTTCTGCGCTCGGGACCTCCTGCACAGCCCTGGTTTAGATTTGTTCAGATTTGAAGGAATTTTTTTAGAGAATTCTCCACTGTTTGTTTGTGGTTCCTTGATGACCACCTTTTCTTAATGGATATCAGCATTCCAGCTAGTATATATACGTACGTAAACGTATATATGTGTTAATTTGGTAACTTTGATTACATGCATGGTCTGATTGTACACGTATCCTTAATTTCGTAAAATGGGATCGAATTTTTTTTAAGAGAGAAAAAAAAAAGCTGCGATTTTATCGGTCAATTTGATAATTTTCAAAATCTTAAAATTCTAATCCTAATCTCCACCACTTTTCCGACTTTTAAGTTCATCATCTCTCAATCTATAGACTATTAAACGAATTAAAAGATGATAATCAATTCTATATACCGGATTCCCAGCTATAAACTGTGTAATTTTCATGGTTTTTCAACCACTTGAACCACTTTTTTGAAGTTTTTTCCCATATCAAATTAACGCGATCGATGAGTTGACTTCTTGCAATTTGCTGGATTCGGAACTATTTGCACCCTATCCGGAGCGTTTGGCACCCCGTATGTCTGGCGCCGCACATGATCATGATTCATTTGCAGGAGCGGATTCTTCCGATGGAAAAAACGGAAACTCTTCCGGATACTTCAGTGGCCAATAAGATCAATCTGTTTCACGTGGTATTTTGGGTTGCGACATACTATTTGTAGCTCCTTAGTAGCCAATCATCTTCTGGGATTCACGTGACTATATTTTTTTATTTTATTTATTTTTATTTTTTTATTTGGTGAAAACAAACATTTTACTTCAAACAATTACTTCAAAATTCCCAATTTTAAGAATGGATTTGAAATTATTGAATACCTTCAAAAGAGCAATTACAGCAAGGTCAAATCTTACTTCTAGGTTAATACCCAATTATCAAAATATATCAATTAAAAGATTTAATTCAACAAAAAACAATGAAAATGATGATATAAAGAATATTCAACTTGATATAAAGCATCCCAAACTAATAAATTCTGATTTTGGAAATTATCCAGATTTTTCTGAAGTTGAAAATGATGAATTTCTTTCTCCTGCTTCATTAGCAAAAAGAGGGAAATCAAAAGATAATGAAAACCGATTACAATTAATCAAAAAACATAAAATGCTTGCTCCTAAACCACTTTTAAATTATCATGAAATTACAAATAAGAAACTTAAACCATTTGCACCAACAATTCAAATAAAAGATTTAAATACAGATGACCGTGTTATTCATGCATTTTTATCAAGAGGTGATGGTTATCAACAATTTACCCAAGATATGGTTGAAATATTAAATGAATTTCAAAAATTTCATGTTTCTAGTTTGAAAGGAATTATATTTAAAGCTTCTTCAATGACTATTATAAATAAATACATTGGATTTTTTTTAATGGATGTTAGAAGAAAGATGATAGCTAAAAAAAAGGCTAGATATTATGATTTTAATAATTCTGTTCAAGCTTTATTTATAACTTCAAAGGAAGGTCATTCAGTGACTTATAAATCCATTTTTATTGCATTTTGGAAAAATCTTAAAAAGACTAAAAATATTCATGATTCACAAGTTTCTGCTTTAAATAGAATGGATAATCCAGAACGTGTTTTAGATGCTTATAGATCAATGTCATTACCTTTTTTCTCCATTGGTGATCCTCAATTAATTTTACACTTTTGGGAAAAATATCCAATATATAGAAAAAGATCATTTCATTTTTTAAAATATATTATAATTGATGATTTATCAACTTTACTTCAAGAAGGTGAAAAAGAAAATTTAATTAAGATTATTGATTTATTTAGAAGTGTAAGACAGCATATACCAAGTGAGAAAGATAGTCCAAAATTAATCAAATTAGTTTTTCTAACAACAGAATTAAATGATGAAGTTATTAAATTTTCCAAAGAATTAACTGAAGATCATATAATTGAAAAAGTTGAAATAACTCCATCAACCAGAGTTTTTCGTGAAGTTAAAAAAGTTCCTAGAAATCGTCGTAAGGGTGATTATTAATCGTTATTATTTATTTAAACTGTATATATTATTATTATTTAATTCAACTCATGTTCATATAAAAACAAAAATAGGTATAGGTATGCTCATTAAAATCATAAAAGAAAAGGGGAGAAAGAGTGTATATAAAGGAGGTATAAAAATATTAAAAACAAACAACTGATTGTCTCTTAAAAATTGAATCAATGATTTGATTATTATTGATTAATGTATCGTAATTGATTTGTTAAATTATTCAATGAATTTGGAGAAGAACTAATTTTCCAACAAGTTAAAGTTAAATCTAAAATTTTAGAATTTATACTATTTTTTGGTATTTCAACAGTTTGAAATTCATCACCATTACTAATATCAAACCATTCATAATTATCTTTTGATTTGATTGGAGTTTCACTTAATCTAGTCCAACTTGAAAATGTATTTTGATAATTATTATGCATAACTAATTTTTTCAAATTTGGTGGTAATGATTTGATTAACCTTGATAAACTTTCTTCATTTTCTTCTCTATCTTTTTGATAAGTTATAACAATTCCATTTAAATTGTATAATGAATCTATGTTAATAAATTCAGGAAAGTAAAGATCTTGTGCATTAACTGTTAAAGTTGTTAAATGTGATGGTAATGTAACATTAAAATTCAAATCACATAAGAATAAATTTAATGATTTTAATGATTGTGGTAAACTTTCAAATGTTTTTGAATTTGAAAAAATACATGAATGAAAATATGCTGTTTCTAATTGTTTTAATTTAAAAAAATTAAATTCATTTTTTTTATTAAAAAAATATAATTTTAAATGTTTAACTGTTTCACTTTGTAAAAAAATTGGATATGTTAAATCTTTACTTAGAAATGATTTTAAATTTAAGCATTTTAAATTTGGTAAATATTTTAACCAACTAAAATTTGTTCTTCTTTTTTTAACAAATAATGTAATTTCAGTTATCAAGTTCCAAATATCAAAAGTTAGTTCACTAAAGTAAGCATCTCCACTTGTTTCCATTCCACGTAAAGAAAATGATGATTCCTTTTCAGTGAATAAAACATTGATACTTGGAGAAGAATGAGTTTCTGAATAACTTCCAATAAATTTTGAAACTTCATTCAACCCAGTATCTAAAACTTCACCAAATTGTAAATCAAATACAACCTTTTTTAACTTCTTTTGTTTTTTAAAGATGCTTTCAATAAAATCAATGTGTCTATTAGTTTGATTATCTGAGATTGTAAGCTTTAATTCTTCAATTTTTTCTAAATCAATAATTTGTTCAAGTATTATCATTGGTAATAAATCATCAAAATTAAGACTTTCAAATGATGGAATATTGATATTCTTTAAATAAAATTGAAAAAATAGATCCAGAAATGCAGTTCTTTTAATTGAAACTGATGAAGAAGGTCCACGTTTGCCTTTCATTTCTCTAATTCGACTATTTAAAAAATCAAAATATTTTCTTTCAAAATGTAATTTTTTAAAATATTTATTGTTTTTATTCATATAATTAACTAATTTTAAAGTTGTTTCTTCAGATTCATATAGAAATCCATCAATATTTTTAATATTTAAAACACATTCATCACAATGAGTACTATACATTCTTAATTCATTTTCAAATATCAGATCAGTTAGAACAAAATCCAGTTCTGGGATATGACCTAAATTATTTATTATTGTTCTTAAATCTAAAGTAGAAGCAAAGATGCATTTCCATACTTTACTTGATAATTCAAAGGGTAAAGTAGTGATAATGTTAGTAAAAATTGAATTCATTAAAAGGGGGTATATATGATAAGTAAGGGATTAAATTGAATAGAATAGGGTAATCAAATTGAGTGAAAAAAGAAGACGATATAAAATATGAAACAAAACCTCTGTTTAACCAGTTCTTATAGTCTCCATTAGCCCCAAACAAAGTGGTAGCCAGACGGATCAAAAAAAAAGTTGCTTCCAAATTTCTAACTAACAGAAATCGCCACTTTCTTTAATAGAGCGATATTTTTGATTCTTTTTTTTTGGCCTGTTTTTCTCTTACAACTGGTTCATTTCTTTGTCTTTTGATCTAGAAAAGTATGGGTAGTAATCCTATTTATTACTTCAGAAATGGACTTAGATACGTGACACCGTATTTTCATAACTATGAAACAAATGCAAAGTTAAGATGGTTTGGTAGAACGTTGTTTGATGTTTATTCTTCAGAATTTAAAAATCAACCATCTGATCATCATAGATTAAAGATACTTAATAAGAATTTTAAATTAGTTAAGAATCCAAATTCAAAGAAAAATCATCATGATTATCAAGGTTCTTGTTTATTGCATGATGTTGTTATTTCAAAAGGTGATAAAATCTTTCATAAAGATCATATTCATGAACCACCTGTTCCAAGTTATAATGATTCTATACCAATTGTTTATAATGATGATCAATATTTAGTTGTTAATAAACCTATTGGTATCCCTACTCATCCAGTTAAGTCATATTATTATAATTCTATTAAAGAAATCTTGAGAAATCAACTTCAAATTGATGAGTTATATCCAGTTCATAGATTAGATAAAGTCACATCTGGAATATTAATGTTTGGCAAAACTCAAGAATCAACTTCATTATTCAAGAGATTGATTAAAAATAAACAAGTTGAAAAGAAATATATAGCTAGAGTTAAAGGTGAATTTCCAAATATGAAAGATTTAAAAGTTGATCAACAAGTTGTTTATATTTATTCAGCTAAATTTGAAGTTCATACATATCCATCAATTTCAATTTTTAATAAATTAAAATATGATCCAATTAAAGATGAATCAATCGTTGAATGTAAACCAATTACAGGAACTCCACATCAATTAAGGATACATCTTAGAAATTTAGGTTATCCAATAACTAACGATCCATTATATTCAAAAGATAAGATTTATAATAAGGTAATTAAAAATAGAAATGAACTAACTGAATCAGAATGGGAAATTTATTTATCTGATTTATATAAGAAATCCTTACAGATAAAAATTGATAAAGAAAACTCAAATAATAGATGTGATGAATGTAATGTTAAATTATTTAAAGATCCAAACCCAAATGAAATGGGAATTTATTTACATTCTTTAAGTTATAGGTTACTTTCTGATGACAAGAGATGGGATTTTGAATGTTCTTTGCCTGATTGGTATTATTCAATTTAATGATTTAACGATTTATTAATTTTTATTTATTTTTTTATAGACTAATTTTTGTACTTTTTAATATTAAAATTTAATGTAATTTATAACTATTTAAAATAATTAAACTTTTACCTTTCTTATTTACATATTTAGTTAAAATAAAATTTGGATAAACTCAAAAAAACATAAAATCATCATTTATCTCACTTGAATTCATTCACATCTAAATTCAAAAGATGAAGAATAGAAAAATCAACCAATTTTGAACAAAACATGATAAAATCCAACTTTTTTCATCTTAATATGAATAATTTATACTTAATTAATTGTAATAAACACAATTATTTAGCTTTATAAGAAGAACCCAACAAAAAATTAAGATTTTAAGCAGTGATTACGTAAGGCTTACGTAAGCAAAATAATTTAGTGCATAAAGAACCATGAAAAATTCGAATTTCAACAAGACTCCGTGGCCAAGCTGGTTAAGGCGTGCGACTGTTAATCGCAAGAGCGTGAGTTCAATCCTCACCGGGGTCGTCTTTATTTTTTATCAAATGTTTTTATGATTCTTATTTTTTTATAACTTAATTGAGTAACATGAATAAGATTAATTACATGTAATTGTTTAATTTAATTTTAGAAAAAGTTTTGAAAACATATATCATTACAGATAGAAATAAAAATATTGAAGAGCAAAAAATAAAAATAAAAAGCAAAGCAAAGCAAAGCAAAAACATAAAGGTATAGTACAAAATTTAAAGACAGTTATAAACTATTCATCAACAATCATCTTTCCTTCATCACTGATATCACTAGTACTATCATCACCATCGGTATCATCATAATTTCCTTCTTCTTCGGTTTTCTTTTCAAGAGTACTATCATTCAATATATTATTCTTATCGTCAACTTCATTTTCTAATTCTTTTTTGATATTTGAAATACTTTTAGAACGTTTAATTGTTCTTTCTTCTTCGTTAATTGGTAAATGTCTCTTTGGTGAATCTGCGATTGACATTTCAGTATCATCAATATGATGATGATGATGAGATATTATAATTTCTTCAGCTTTACTTATTTCATTATCACTTGTATTATTAGAATCTAACGATATGTTTTTATTATCTTGTTCATCATCATCTTTTTTACTTAACCATGGAATTCTAGTCATTGTTATTGAACCAACTGTTTGTGTATCTGAATCATCACTTTCCTCTTTATTATTGTTATTGTTATTATTATTTGTAATTTCTGTTGTGTTAGTTGATCCATAAGTTAATAAATCAGAATTTATATCATTAACTGAACTTTGAACAAATATTGATCTTTCTAATGATCTTAAAAATTTAATTGCATAAACTTCATTTAATCTAGCTACATCATTATCTAATTTATTTTTTGAAAATCCATTATTATCAGTAATATTTTTTTTATGTAATTTATGCTTATCTGAAGAAGTTGGAGTTGAAGTTTCACAATAAAAACTATTATGTTCAGTAGTTGTTTTTTGTTCATTTGTAATCATACTTTTAACAGTGACTGTATAATGTTTTAAAACACCTCTAATATTTTTATTAATACTTTCACTATAATCCGATTTATCAGGAAGTTGATAACCTGCAGTATTAAAACTGATTATACCAACCAAATGATATATCGTAAATGGTGGACTTTCACTAAAATCAGTTTCAAGTTTATTATTCAAACGTCTAATAAATTGACTAATTGATTCACTACGCGTTTGATTAAGTGGATTGTTTATATTGTGATTTAAATTAGCTTGATAAATGTTTTTAATTATTGATGTTATTAGTTTGGAGATCTTAGGTACTATCTCACTCCATGGGATATCATGATTCTTTATTATATAATCTTTATCAGAAAGTATTTGGTCAATTGTTGATTTCAAAGTTTCTATAATATAGTTAGTATTGTGACTTCTAAATCATGTGATAATAACGTGTTTTATTTCAAAAAACATACCATCCATAAGATTTTCAACATCAGGCTTCTGAACCACCATTCTAAACTTTAAGAAAATCCGTGATTATTTGTCGTAACGACTATGAACAAGGGAAAAAGGTTGTTCAACTTATCCAACTTTGACTTTTCCACTAAAAATTGGTTCAAATCTCGGGATAACTTGCGCCACAACCACCAGCCACGCACAGCCACAATCCGAATTTAGAAATTAAAACCGAATTCGAATCTATTTCAAATTTATTATCACAAATTTCACAGTTTCTTCATAAATTTAAACTGAAAACAATTGATTCTATGCTCAGAAGAATTACAAATAGATCAGTTTATCAATCATCACAATTACTAAAAAGAAATATGTCTTCATCTAAATTTCCTGTCCAAAAATCAGAAGAAGAATGGAGAGCCACATTAACTCCAGCTCAATTTGCAGTTTTAAGAAATAAAGCAACAGAAAGACCAAGTACAGGTGAATATAATAAATTTAATCAAGATGGAATATATAATTGTGCTGGATGTGATCAACCAATTTATAAATCCACAACAAAATTTGATTCTGGTTGTGGTTGGCCTGCTTTTTATGAAGCTATTCCTGGTTCAATTGTTACTGAAGAAGATAACAGTTTTGGTACTTTAAGAATTGAAATGATGTGTAGTAAATGTGGTGGTCATTTAGGTCATATTTTTAGAGGTGAAGGTTTCCATACTCCAACTGATGAAAGACACTGTGTTAATTCTATAAGTTTGAAATTCAACAAAAAATGATATGAATATTATTCTTTTTTACATTACTCTATATACTACCCTTTTTTAATAAATAATTCCATTATGACTAACGATATATATAATAAATAACACTTCAAGTAGTTTAATATAAAATACGTATAAATCAAATTTTAGGTTTTACGTGCCCTGATGTAAATTTGGTGCTAGCACCACCATTTAATTTAAATATGGAGCATCATAAGATTGAATTCTAACTTGATATCCATCAGGATCAGAAATAACAGCAACACCAGTAGCTTCATCGTATTTAGAAATGAATTTAGCTGAGCCAGCAATACTTTCAGTGAATTTCTTAGCATCTTTACAAGAAACTGAAAATGATTCAAATCCAACAACATTTGGATCTTTACCAAAAACATAGTATGAAGAGTCATCAGATTCAGTACCATAATTATGAGTTAGTTCAATAATTGTTTGTCTACGAGATTGTTCAGTTCTTTGTTCTTTATCTTGAATATAAGATGAATCATGATCATAACCTAAGAAATATAAATCAAATTCAGCAGCTGGGAATTGTCTAGTTGAAAATAATTTCATACCTAAAACACCTCTATAGAAATCCAATGAAGCTTTTGGATCTTTAACTCTAATCATTGAATGATTCATTCTATCTGATGAATGATCTAATTCACCTTCTTTTTTATTAATTTCATTTTCAATAACTTCAATCCAATATCCATCAGGATCTAATATAAAAGCAATATCTTTTTGTCTACCATCTTCTAACTTCTTCTTGAATATAACACCTTTAGTTAAAAATTCTTTTTGAGCTTCAATAATATTTGAAACTGAAATACATAAATGACCAAAACCTCTATATGGATCAGAATTACCATCAAAAACTTTAGCTTTGGAATTTTTTAATTGTCTTAATTCAACAACACCATTTCTTTGAGTAACTGATTTACCTTGGAATAAATGTCCATCTCCATCATAAACAACAAAAACTGATGTATATTCTGGAGTTTCAATCTTCTTAACATCAGTCATTGAAATCGCATCTTTATACCATTTAACAGAGGTTTCTAAATCGGAAACATGTAAACATGTGGAACTAGTTATGAATGAAGAGTCAACTGTAGACATTGTGATATAACTGATATTAGTTATAGATTCAATTGTGTTTACAACTAGAAAGAAGAAATTGTTGTAGTTGTTGTTATCTCTTACTAATCTGGATTTTTCTTCCAAGCGAAATTTCAAATATAAACAGAATCTATTTATTAACGTAAACGCAAATTATATCATTACAAAGACATGATAAAGAAGAGAAAAATAATAAAAACCAATGATAAATAAAATATAAAGACACAAAATAGAAGAATACTGCAAAAAAATCAAATAAAACAAGTAAAACAAAACAAAACAAACAAAAACAAAAATACAAATAGAAATTAAAGCAGATTAAAAAGATAATTAACTAAAAGATTTTTAAAAAATACAATAAAAAAATAAAAATAAAAATAAAAATAAAAATTAAATACAATTACATGTAATAGAATAAAATTAACAAAAAATAAAACACAAATAAAACTAGTTAAAGTCTGGACTTTTTTCAGCTGAAAACCCACCTGGATAAATTCTACTTTTAGGCTTTAAAATATCACCTCTAAGGAATCTATGACGTCCACCACCATTAGTGTGAGCTTTACTGAATGATGTAGGAGAAGATGTTGATGTGAAACGTGGAGTTGGATCAATATTAGGTGAATCAAATGTAAAATTCCAATTGGCGCTTGGTTCAACAGTTGCATTTGTAGCCAGCGTAGATTTAGTATCAACAGATCCATTGTATTGATGTCCATATTGTTGAGGCAGATCCATTGAATCCTTTGTAAAAAAAGAATCTAAATTTTCTAATGTAGCTAACATATTAGTTAACGAATCATCATCTTGTTGAGGTTGGAATAAAGATTGTTGTTGTTGATACATAAGTTGTTGATCTTGAGTAATTTGATTATATTGAACATAATCATCTCTATTAAATTGAGGTGGTAATTCTTCAACAGTTTCTTTAGTTTCACCTTCTTTAACAGGAATGGTACAAGTTGAAAAGACAGAATGAATATTATTTCTAGTTCTAGCAGTATTAACTGCAGGCATAGGAATAGACCAACCACTATCATCAGGAATACCAAACAATGTAGCAATTTTTTCATATTCTTTTCTCATTGTAGCATCACCAGCACTCATCATCAAATAATGTTTATCAAATGGTGAAGCAGAAATTGAATTAGCTTCATCTAAAACTTCTAATGCATTATCAACAAATTCAGTTAAAAGTAATCTTAATAATGGAGAAACTAAATCAGCACCAAATCCAATAAATTCTTCACTACTTAAATCAACAACCCTAAAAACATGTTTTAAGAAATCCATAATTTCAACTTTAACCCAAGTTATTTTATTAAACAATAAACCTAATAAAAACACCAATGTTTGAGCAGCATAAGTAGGAAAAAAATGATTCTTTAAAATACTAACAATTTGAGCCATAAAATCTTCTTTGTTTCTAAATCTTTTCTTAACTAATGATGTGATAATTCTAGAAAGACCTGGAATATTAGAGGCTTCAGCCATCGAACTAATAACATTAGCAGCATTAACAACTTCTTCAGGAAATCTTTTATTTGTTTGAGCATGTAAAAATCTAGGCATATTAGCTAATAAAGCCATTAATAATCTTGAATCACCAGAACCAATAATTTCACTATCTTTCAACAGATTCAATCTATCTAATAATCTTAAAGATGGTTCATATGCATTACATGATCTTAAACCAATCATAATAAGTGATTGTAAACCTTCAAATCTACCTTCCCATTTAGGAGGGAAAGTTGCAATTAAACATTGAACAGTTTCATCAGAATCTAAATCAATTTTTGAAATAAATTTAGAAAGAGTTGATAAAACTTCAATAAATTCATGTTCATGAATAGTATTCAAAGAAGCAACTGCAGACCAAAACAATTGTGGAAAATCAATTAATTGTTCACTATATAATTCAGCAGTAATAGCATTTAAAGTCATTAAAATTTGTAAAGCAAAACTTTGAATACCAGGATTTTCATCAGAAATTGTATTAGCTAAACATGATAACATATCTCTAAGCATTGATTGATCTAAAAATGAAATCAGACAACGAAATATTTGAAATGATCTAGAAGCAATATGCATAACTTTACATGATGTAGCCCAATGAATAGCACTCTTACTCCATTCTTTTTGAATATTAGCAACATTAGGTTCTAAAACTCTTTTAACATCACGAACTAATAAATCCATAGATTCAGGAATTCTACCACCATTTTTATTAGTAATTAAATCACTATGCATCCATAAACTCTTTTGACGTTCATGACTTGTTAATGTATCAACAATTTTTCTAGTTGTATCATCTGAAACATCACCATATTGACGAACTAAATGTGCAACCATCGTACATGCTTGATCTTGAATCAAAGGAAGTTGATGATCTAATAAAACAAATGAAAGATGTAATAGCAAAGGTAACTGTTCTTTAACAGAATCCACTGGATTCAAGATCAAATCAACTATAAATATAACAGATAATTCACACAATGAAAGAGTTGGAATGGATTTTGAAGAATTCTTTTGTAAATAACGTGATAAATCAGCAACATAAGGTAAACCATCTGGATTTGAAGATGATAAATCAACATAAACATCTTTACCATTACTTGGGATCATTGATTTTGGTTCTAAATTTGAAATTAAAGTATCAATCAGAGCACTTTGAACATTTGAAATTGAAACCATAATTTGTCTTGAACATTCTAAAAATTCAGAATTTTTGGAATATAAACAAAAATCAGTAATAAAACTATGAATAACTCTAGCATTTTGATTACCATTACCACCACCTAAAGAAACCCAAAGAGCTTCAACTTCATTTTGAATTTTATGACCTAAATTAACAGTAATTTCAATAAAATTATAAAGCACCATTAATGATTTATTTCTATTTGGATCATCTTCTTCAAGATTTAAAGTAACAGTTTGAACCCAAGGTAATAAAATAGTTAATAAATCTCTTCTACCATCTGAATTACTAACAATTTTAAATAACATAGTAATTTGAGAAATCATTTTATATTTTTCAGCAGGATGTTCAGTTGCAAAATGAGATGAAATACTAAACATTGTTCTTTTATAAATATTTCTTGAACCAGAACAAATTGCATCAACAAAAGTTGAACAATTAGTAGTACCATACATGGTTTTTTCAGAATGTTCCAACATTCTAGTAGCAGCAGCTCTAACACTAAAATTATCAGAACCACAACAAAACAAACCTAAAGTTAAAGGAGAGTAATACATATCACCAAAATTTGTACCAGTAACAAAAGCTTCATTAACCATAATGAAATAATTTCCTAAAGCAGGATCTTTAGTATAACATTTATTTAAAATTTCATGAATAATTGGAGCTGAATTAGAGTTGACCTGCAACAATTTCAATAAAGCTTTTCTTGATAAATCAACAACTTTTTCATTATGAGTATAAAATAAAGAATCAAACCAAGATAATATTCTATTAACATCAAAACTAACTTTTGAATCAGCAATTGGACTACCTAATAATGAAGCCATACAACTAATAGCAGTGATTTGTAATTGTCTTTTTTGTAATTCTAAACCAGCTTGTAAAGTAACTGAATTATCTCTAGTTGAAATTTCTTTAGTCATCATAGAATATCTTTTATTAAATGCATTAACATTATCACCATAACCACACCATTCTTCACTAAATTCAAATGAATCTTTTCTAAAACTTAATGGTAACCAAATTTCAACTTGATCAATTTTATAAACTTCTTGATGGAAACTTTCTAATATACCTAAGAAACATTTTCTTAATCTTTGATATTGATAATTAGTTTGAGAATAACGTAAACTTAATAATTCTTTAACATTAGATAAAATCACTTGAATTCTAGATAATGACCATTCAGTTGTAAAAGGTTCATCACTTTTAGAAAATTTAGCCATAACTTTATTTAAAATACCACAAATTTCAATTTTTAATTTTGTATCATCTGAAACAACACGACCATTTCCATCAGAATTCCAATTTTCCATTTTTGATTCAACACCTTCTAAAAATGTTTCAAAAATATTAACATTTAAACAACTTAAACCTTCAACTAATGCATCTTTTAATTTAATATTTGATGTAGTTAATAATGGAACAACCATTTTAAAAATAGACATAGCACTAGTAATTTTTTGATGTTGAACAGTAAATAATTGTTGTGATTTTTTTCTATTATGAGTTTTACTTAATGGAGAATAAACAGTTAAACTTGAAGCTGAAGTAGGTGAAATAGCAGGAATATGAACTCTTTGTTGTGAAGTTGAAGTTAATGAAGCACATGAAACTTTTAAAAATAACATATAATCCCAAATTAATGAATTACCAGTACCACCTAAAGATTCACCTCTACTTAAATTACCAACATGATTATATAATTGAACTAATCTAATACAACTATGTGATCTAGCAACAGCAATTGCCATTGGACATTGAATAACTAAATTTTCTAAAACTTCTTCAAATATTTTAAACCATAAAGCAGCATCAACACCATGATTTGATTCAGCTAATCTAATAATTGTATCTTTTCTTTGTTTATGGGATAATCTACTTAATCTTTTTGATTCAGCTTCACTTAAAATACTTTTTTTAGATCCAACTAAAGCAAAAAAATCCATATTTTCTAAAACTTGAATAATTCTAGTACCAATATCAGCAACAAATTTTGAAGGCATTCTATTATGAGTTTTTTGAAATTCACCATCTGTTGTAATTGAACCAGTTGTTGCATTAGTTAATAATCTTGTTCTTGTACCAGTTAAAGTTGAAGATGCAGCATCTGTATCAGTTGTTAAATAATATATAACTTCATCAAATTGAGCAACAATTCTTAAAATTTGTGAACCTAAAAATCTAATTCTAAAATCATGTGAAAATAAAAAGAATAATCCATTACCTTCAACTTCATCAATCATATTAGCCATACTTTTTAAATCTAATTCTTCAAATGTTTTATTTTCATGAATTTCTTTTTGAACAAATTCATGATTAACATTATACATTTCATTAGGCGTCTCCACAGACGTCTTTGAAGTTTCAGTTAATGAATCTAACCAACTTTGTAATAATTCAACATAAATTTCTAACAGCTTAATATAATCATTTGATGATAAATATTCATGATTTAATGTACCATTAACTTTTTCATCTAAAAAAAATCCAATTCTAACAAATGAAGTCATTATAATATTTGGACTATTTTTTGTAACTAAAATTTTTAAATTATCAATACAAAATGAACTTAAATTTTCATCTTCATGAACACAATTTTTAACTAATAATTCAACAATTTGTGTATAAGTACTTCTACCTTTACTAGGAACCAATTTACCAACATTTGGATCAGTTTGTGAATACCATGTAACACCAGAAATAATAGTTGAAAATAATTCCATTAATTTAGGTGAATTATCTTCATTATGAAAATAAAAACTTGATAATTTAATTGATAAAGTTGGAGTTAAATTAGTTGTTGGAGAAATTGGAGTTGTTGGATTAGAACTTGAATTAGTTGTACTATTTTCTAATATTTTTGAACTACATTGATTATCTAATAAAAATAATAAATTTGTAAAAATTGATGAAACTTCAGTATGAACAGCAGCATTTGAAGGACTTTTTTCAAAAATATCAGTTGTTTCAATATTAACAAATTCCATTGGATCTAAAGAAGATTGAATAACATCATCAGTTGGAAAAGGAGGTCTTTCTTGATTTTGATAATCTGATAAAATACATGAATATGATCTAATTGCTAATAATAATTTTTCATGAACTAAATTTTCTAAATTAATATTATTAAATGATGATTTAATAATTGGTAAAACAATATTTTCTAAAGTTAAATTTAATTGAGAAAAAGCCATTGCACGTAAAATTTGAACTGAAGCTTGAATTAATAAAGTATCATGAGTTAACCAATGTTGTTTTTTATTATTATGATTTTGAAATAATGAATCAGCCAAATGTTCCAAATTTCTAGTTTTAGCATTCAATGTATCTGTATATCTATATAAATAAGCCCAAATTAATCTACCTAAACAAGTTAATATAACAATTTTTTCAGAAGTTGGTAATTTTGGTTTTAATTTTTTAATATTTAAATTACAAATATTTAACCAATTTTTTTCAAACATTTCTTTTGGAGCAACAGAAATTGATGTTGAAACTAAAGTTGCAGCAGATTTCCAAAATTTATTTGATTTTGTATTTGAAATTTCTAATGATTTACTATAAATAATTTTAATTGCTTCAACCCAAGTTGGATGATTAACTTCAGCAGTTAAAGTACCAGCCAGTGATAATAATAATTGATTTATAACTTCACAATAAGAAATTAAAATATTTTCATTTTGACATCTAAAGAAAAATTTAGCTAAAGATTTCATAAAATCAGCACCTTCTTCAAATCTTTCTAATGAAGAATTTGAAAATTGTAAATATCTCATACCATGGATTAATAAATTCAGACCAGCTTCATTCATACCACCATTATTATTTGTATAACCAGTTGGAAATTTTTCCAGGTCAGCAATAAATCTATCAGAAACATTTAAAAAAGATTTTTCAGACATACGACCAATTAATTCAGCTAATAAATTCCAATTTGCAGATTGAATTGCACTTTTAGCAACAGATTTTGGATCAATATTTCTTAAATAATTATACATAATTTCTTCTAATCCAGTATCTTGAGTTAATATAGCAGTTGGAGTTTGTTGAACAACTTCAATTAAAACTCTCCATAAAATATATGTACTTATTGTAAATTGTCTATCAGCTTGAGTATAAGTAATTTCAGCTTTTTGAACTCTTTGTTGTAATTCTTTTAATTGAGAATCTTTGCTTAAATCTAACATTGAAGGAGATGGAATTGAATCAGTTGTACTTGAACTTGGTTGTCTAACTGAATTTGATGAAATCGTTCTTTGATATGATAAAGATTTTTTATGATTTAAAACTTTTGGATTTGATTTAACAATTGATCTTTTACTACTTTCTTCATAATCTTTATAAATTGCATATTCTTTTTCTAACATTGAACGAGCCATTTCTCTTAATTCAGATTTACCTCTTCTCCAATGCATAACTGCATCAGTAACTCTTCTTGGTTTTCTTCTTGCAATATAACCTAATGAAGTAATAATTTTATCAAAAGTTGGATCAACACCTTCAGATAATAAATCTATAATATTTGGTTCTTGATCTAAAGTAACTGAATTCAAACATAAAGATAATTTACGTTCAGCATATTTAGTGAATTGTCTAACCATTATATTTAATGTATAACTTGGTGGATTATTTGAAGATTTTTTTAAAGTTGGAGCTCTATTTAAATTAGATCGTTGTTCTAATAATTGATTATTAAAAGTTGAAGGTTTTCGACTCAATGGAGATTGATTATTAGTATTTGTTGAAGTATTTGCAGTTGTTGAAGATTGTGGAGGTATTGATATTTCATTACTAGAAGGCGGGCTACCACCCATCTTAAAATTCATTGGTTGTCTACCATAATTACTATCTATAGTATCAGGTATAACTATATCAGAAGAAATAGGAGCATCCATTTGACGTTGTTGTTGAATATGACTATAAACAGGTTGAGAAGCTTCATTATCATTACTAGCTGAACGTAATTGTTGTTGTTGTTGTTGATATTTTTGATGATGACGAAGAGGTTGTTGTTGTTGTAATTGTTTTTGATTTTGATTTTGATTTTGTTGATTATGATGCTGTCCATGATGGCCATGATTCCCATGATTAGTTTTCAATTCTTGTTGTGAATTAGATTTGGGAAGACGTGAAGATTGTTGTTGTATTTGTTGAAGTGATTGTTCTTGTGGATGAAACTGTAATTGAGAGCCATCAACAGTTGATAAATCAGGTATTTCTATAGTACTGTAACCATTCTGAGCAGCATCCATAAGAGTATCTGCATCAGGTATGTATATAGACCCTACCATGATATGAATAAGATCAAATGAAGTTGTGTACTAGATTGATGAATTGTATAGAAAAAATTAATAAAATTAATAAGATTAATAATGAAAACTTGACTTGATCTGACTTGAAAGAGTTGAAATGAGACCAAAGTAAACAAGTCGAACGCAATTGATGGGTTCTAGTAACAAACAGAGTTGAGTTATAGCTAATACCACTAGACACTTGAGGTATAGTAGCTTGATGAAGAAGGTGTTTCCCTTTTTTGTTGTTGTACTTGTTAAACTTGTTCAATTTTTTGATCGGGTTGGGGGGCGTGCGCGGGCGAATTTGATTTGCAATTAAAGGGAGGTAAAGGGATAGGGATAGCCAGGGGATAGCCAGGGGATAGCTGGTTCCTGGATGATTTGTTTAATTAGACTTATCAGGATAGACTACAATAGCTGGCTAATTAATTGATTATGATGGAGAAGAAAAAAAGGAGACAGGATTAGATCATTTAGTACATCAGCCGTCAAATCGCCTCTGAGGCCTCTCTCTTACAAATAAGGGTTAATGTTCTTAAAATTTAATTAGGTCAATTAATATATGTATATCAATTAAAATATAAAAAGTATATATATGAAGTTAATAAGCTGTCAATTATTACTATCAAAATTGATACAAAATAAGAGGAAGTAGTACTCTACTTGTATCGTAATTTCCTTAGATATTTCAGTTGAAAAAATTAAATCTTTTTTATCATTAAAACCTTCAACTTTTGCAATTACTAGTGAACACTATCCCCAACAGATCAGAAGTCATTTATAAGTCACGTCAGCTAGAAATGCAATCAAGACAATGGAAAAACATGATAAAAATATAGCAGATTTTGATGTAATTGTTGTTATTATAAACAGTACAATTTGAAATAACTAGTTTCAAAGAAATTATCCCAGCCAATAAATATGCATACGATAAGACAAAAAGAATCAATTTAACTTAATAATATTAATAAGGAATTCTATGTTATAGATAATGATATCAATCAATCAGATGATGAAGTTGAAGATTGAATCTGACCATGAAATTGAATATGATGAGAAAATTGAAGATAACATTCATTCTTTTCTCTTTAAAGCATTAACAGTTAAAAAAGGTATTGTAATATTGAGTTGATGAACTAGACATCTAAACATGTGTATCTGGTTGTTCAAAAGGTAGAGGGTAATTGGTTCATTTGTAAGAGAAACCTGAGAAAATACAGTCCGGAAATGGGCACCACTGGAGACCAGTCCGAGTTTAAGTACAATTAAACAAATTTATACAAATTAATACAAATTAATACAATTAATCAGAATAATATTGATAAAAACATCCATCAGTACCAAATTTACCTTTAATACCAAGTTTAACGAAAAAATCATCATCAATTTCTTCATTTTCAACTTTACCTAAATTAAAACCTCTACCAAACAATTCACCAGTTGAATCATCATCATTAATTTTTTTTAATTTTAATTCAATTGAATTTGAAGAAACTCCTAATTGTCTAATTGTAAAATTATCAAATTTTTCTTTATTTAAAATTCTATATTCATATAAATTAGTTTTTAAAATTGGTCCAATTGATAATTTATTAAATTTTTCTCTAATTATTCTTGAACCAATTATAGTTCTTAATACATTATATTGTCTTGATGATAATTTACCTGTTTCAATCGAATAAATTAATTTAATTTCAAATTCTTTTAACATACCAAATTGATTAAAAATACCAATTGAATTAAAATATTCACCTCTACCAATAAACCATTTTTGAAAATATCCACATTTACTTGATAACAACACTCTTTTTAAAATAGAATCTGTAAATGATATAATTGTAGGCTTTGATTTATCAATATTTTTTAAAATAACATCAGTTTCATCAATGATTTCAATTTGTTTAATACAACTTAATAATCCACTTAAAATTTTTAAAATTAAATTATTTTTTGAAATTGAATTATTTGAAACTCCAATTAATAATTTATCACCTTGATTCCAACAAATATCTGAATTTAATGACATTAATTGTGATGAAATTGAAGAAACGAAATTTCTTTGAAAAAATTTAATTTCTTTATTATCATTATCAATTTCATCAATTTCAGAATATGGATGATTATTAAATTGACTATCATCAGTCTTTGTTGAATCATATTCTTTAAATTCATCTCTTGTTTTAATATTTTCATATTTATAATTAATAAATTTATCAAATGTAATAATTTCAACTCCATTATCAAGAATTTTATCAATATAAATTTCATTTGGAACACTCATAACGATAATTTTCTTAATTCCTAAATCAACAACTTTCTTATAATCTTTATAATCAACAAATAACATATCATAATCATTATCTTTATTCAATTGATTTGGTAATGAATTCAAATTAACTAAAGTTCTATCAGAATACATAAAACAAGATAATAAAACCAATAAACTATCCAAACAAATCATATTAGAATACAAAGCAACTTTCCCATCACCTTTCCCAACAACATTACTTAATTCATAAATTAAATAATTCAATTGTTTAATATTTAATTTAAATCCATCAATTTTCAAAACAGTTCCTTCACCAGAACTTGATTTTTTAGCAATTGTTAAACAAGTTAACCAAATATCTTTCAAACATCCATCACGTAACTTATAACCACCATGTCTAATTCTTAAACCTGTACTTAATGTAACACCATGTGGAACATCAACTGATCTGTAAATTGCTGTTTCATTTAATTTTCTAGTTGGTGCAATTGATGATTGATTTTTTAATGCTTCTGGATCAATATCAGATAAGTTTGATTTGATATATGGTATACTGAATAACAAGATTAAGATTGCAGTTATTGATAATGTGATTAAATATTGCATGATTTGTTGTTTGATCAATCTTAGAAAGAAATAGGAGTTATAGGAGGTTATTTTAACTTATTTACGAATAGAAATTGTTTCAAACGAGAAAAACAACAGAAAACACCAAAACAACAACACATGTTTATTTTCATGTTTCATCATTTGAATCAAATAGATTTATTAATATCAATAGATAAAAGAACCTGTTAATGAGAATTCAACAGATAATACGAACTATCCTATGGAGAATTCCATCCCAATTACTAAGAACAACAATCAATCGTAGAAATGAAACACCAATTTTACAAAGATATTTAACATTAATATTACCATTTACAATCTGGTTTATTTTATTTTTATATTTTCAAATGATTGATCCATATCTAACAATATCCAACAATTGTAAATTTCCAAAAACCACAACTAATATTGAACAACATAATATTTTATTAATTGCTGATCCACAATTAATTGATAATCATACTTATCCAGGAAGAAATTCAATTTTATTAAAATTATCAAAATTTACAGTTGATAATTATATTTCTAAAAATTATAATACTTTATTAACTCAATTAAAACCTGATTCTATTATTTATTTAGGTGATTTATTAGATAATTCAAGATCATCATCAGATGAATATTATTCAAATGAATTAAAAAGATTCAATAAAATTTTTAAAAATCCATTAAAAAGAAAATCAAATCCACCAACTGTATATTACAACATACCAGGAAATCATGACATTGGATGGGCAGATGGAATCAATAAACATTCATTAGATAGATTTAATAATGATTTTGGTAATCCAATAAATTTCGAAATTACAATAAATAATCATGATTTAATATTCTTAGATACAATTTCATTATCAAATACAAACAATAAAGAAATTTATGAACCTGTTGTTCAATTCATTGATGAATTATCAAATAAACCTAAAATTAATCCAAGATTAGTTTTCAGTCATGTTACTTTATTTAGAGATCCAAATAAATTTACTTGTGGTCCTTTACGTGAATCTAAAAATCCATTTCCTTTAACTTCTGGTTATCAATATCAAACTGTAATTAATGAAGAATTAACTAATGAGATTATTGATAAGATTAAACCTGATATTGTATTTGCTGGAGATGATCATGATTATTGTGAAGCAGTGATACCATATCCAAGTGATGATTCAGGTGATTTAAATGATTCAACTGATCTAACTGATGATACCACAGAATCAGAACAAAACCCAGAATCAGAACAAGAATCGGATCCAAACCCAGAATCAGAACAAGAATCGGATCCAAACCCAGAACAAGAACCAAACCCAGAACCAGAATCAGAATCATCAAACAACCCAACCAAAAGACAACCCACCCCAGAAAACAACCTACTAGCACTAAACGTAAAATCCATAAGCATGGCAATGGGAATAAACAAACCAGCAGTTCAACTACTAACACTATACACAACACCAACAACAACAACACCATTCACAATCCAAGACAAACAAATATTAAAAGAAACAACATTAAATACATCAATATGTTATTTAACTACCCCATATGAAGATGTTTTATTTTATTCGATTTTTGCATTTTTTAATTTTATTTATTTTTTCATTATTGTTTTTTATCTAAAGGATGAGAAAAAGTATGTTAGTTTGATTAGTGATGAAGTTTATGGTGATTTTGGATTTGTTGATAGGTTGAAGAAATTGAATTGGTTGAAATTGATTGAGTTTTGTTTTGTTGAGATGAGTTTGATTTTGATTGTTTATAATTTGTTTTTTACTATTCATACTTAATTACTTGAATAACTTGAATTTTATTGTATTATTGTTGTGTTGTATTTGTTTTACAAAATTAATTTGTGTTTACTTTTTTGATTTATTGGACATTTTGTTTTTGAAGCAAGTAGATACTCATTTGAATTTTAGTTAATTTTACAATATATTTAGATTTATCATATTACATGTAATTTAGTAGTAATAAATTATTGAAAATTATATATAAAAAGAAAGAGATAGACTGGTTCGTAAACATCATAATTAAATAAAATAAGATAAGTAAAGAAAAAAAAAAAAAGGAAAATAGTAAGTATATTAGAATAATAACGGTATAGAATGAATGACAAAGGGTAGGAAAGAATTAAACTAAAAAAATGTAATAATTAAATGAATATGAAAAAGAAAAGAAAAGAAAACAAAAAATAAAGTTGAAGTGTAACGTACGACCAAGAAAGAAATAAATGTAAAAAACAGACAATGAACATTGAAAAACACAACAATTCTTTTTAGAAATAAAAGAAATTGATAAATTAAATTAAATTAAATTGTAATTGAAATATAGTTAATTAAATTATTCAGAAATTTTAACTCTTTTAACTAATCTTTCATCACTCGTGGCATGAGTAAATGAACTTGATTCAATTTTTGTTGATGTTATTGATGATGATGACATCAATTTATTTGATAATAATTGATTATCATTATTATTATTAATTAAGAATAACTGCGCCAGTGAATTAGATTTCAACAGTTCAACATTTCTGGAACTGGAATTATTTAATTTCATAGTCGCTTGAGATTCAAAATTATTAATAATATTATAAGAATCATTATCAAATTGAAAAGATGTAGTTGGTGAAATTGGAGAAATTGGGAAAATTGAATCAGATGGTAAAATTGGAGAAGTTGGTGGAGTTAAAGTTTGAGATGAAAGATTAGTTGACATTGTTGTTGAGTTTAATAAATTAATTGAATTTTTTAAATTGAATAAGAAATCATTAAATTTATTATCATTAATAAATAAATTATAATCTAATTGATTTAAAATTAATAATTCATTTTTATTAAGTTGATTAATTGAAGAACCAGTAATTTTATTCCAAACTTTCATTGAATAATTTTTATCTTGATGAAATTTACCAGCTAAAATTAAACAACTTAACCAAGTTTTTTTAGGACAATTTAAAGAACTAAATGGCTTTCCATTATTTAATAATTTAACTAAATAATAAACACTAATTTGAAAAACAGTTAATGAACATTTTGATCTTTTTAAAACTTCCTTTATAAAATATTCAAGAGAAGTAAGAGTGGATGTAATTGTAGATTGAAACATAAATAAAAGCAAATAAGAAGTAATTTTAATAATTGAAGAGATATCATTAACTTTAATACTATTATGATGATTCAAACCAACAACAACATTAATATTATCTTTAGAATCTTTAGAATTATTTGGATGAGTAGGAGAAACAGGAGAACGTAAATGAGAAAAAGAAGGTTGATAAATATCAATAGAAGGTAAATGATGATGAATTAAAAGAGGTAAAACATTTTTTGATTTTGATTTTGATATAGTAATTCTTTTATTTGGGGAAACTAAAGGATAAGAATAAGATTGTTGTGGAGAATCATCAGGAGTTAAGAAAACTTCCTGAGATCTTTTCATTCAAGTGAAGTGTTGATAGTAAGCTTGATAGAGAGTAGCTTACTGTTGGATGGTAAGAATGAAGATGAACTTAGTCAAGTGAAGGTAAAGAAAACAGGATATCTAAAGGGTCTTATAAGGACTAAAAGAGAAAAAGAACAACTCACAATTTACTTTAAACGAATTTGCCACGTAGCAGCGGGTGGCGCAGGTGGCGGTGGCACGTGATGGTGTCACGTGTGTGGCTGAGCAGCGACGCAGACGCAGAAGGTCGATCGGCGCAGGGAAGAGAGAATACGTACAGCACACAGATCAAGAGGTGGTTTAGTGGTTTAGTGGTGGTTTATTCCTATTATTCTTCTTATATTCCAATTCAATCATGGCTTCTTTCTACAAATTAGACACTGAAATAAGGCAGATGCTAACTTTGGACAATTTCCTTGGTGATTTATCAATACCTGAATTTGTTAATAAAATTTCAAGTAAAACTCCAGTATCTTATAAAAAAGATGAAGCAAGTGGTGTTAATTATATTGATTCAAAACCTTATATTAGAAATTTCGAATCTGTTTTAAAAGAATTACAAAATTTAAGTATTGAATGTGAAAATAAAAAAAATTCTTTAGATAAAAATTCATTAGATTATCAATTAAAACATAATGATAATGTTAATTTATTATCAATTAAATCAAATAAATTAACTAATAAATTAGATAATTTATCTTTAAATGTTAATCAAATTCATAATAATTCAATTAATCCATTAGGTGAAAAATTAAAAAAAACAAATAAAGTTAAAGAAAATTCATTAAGTTTAATTTTTTTAATTAAATCTTATAATATTTTTTATACAACAAATAAACCACCAAATGATTTATTAAATTATTCAATTAATCAAATGGAATCTGTTGCAAGAGCTTGGAATCAATTATTGTTAATGTCTTCAAAATTATCTTTAGATGATTCTTTATTAAAAGCAAAAGAAACTGATTTATTAATTATTAATCAAGCAAATAAATTTGAAAATGATTTATTAATTAATTTTGATAAATATGAAAAATTACCTGATCCATTAAAATTAAAACAAATTACAAATATTTTATTTATTTATAATAATGGTGAAAAATTAATTTCAAAATATGTTGAAAATCATCAATTAGCTAAAAATATTGATCCATTAGAATCAATTACTGAAGATTATTGGATTCCTTTAGGTAATCCTGAAAATTCAGATTTTAGATTAGATAGATTAACTTTAAATTTATTTACTTGTTCAATAAATGAAATTCAAAAAAATTTTGATTCAATTTTAAATATATTTCAAGAACATACTTCAATTGTTTTAAAAAATTTATTAAATGATTTTTATAGAATTATTTCAATTAGAATTGAATATTTATTAAAAATGACAACTTCTTATTCAAAATTAGCTTATTTAAGAACTTTACATTTATTATTTATTGAATCAACTCATGTTTCATCAAATTTAAAACCTTTTTTAAAATCAAAAGGAATTGATTTAACTTTAGAATTAGATAGATTAAATGATTCAATCTTTATAAATTATAAATCAAATGAACAATATATTAATGATGAAAAATCAAATCTTGAAGAAATAATTGAATTTTTAACTGAAAAATTTGAATTACAAAATGAAAAAATTATAACAAAACATTTATTAGCAAATAGAATTACACAATATAAAGAACAACATTCAACAGATACACCAACTACTCCAACTATAGATTATGATGATAAATCATCATTATTTACTACTACACCACAAAATGATATAACTAATTCAAAATCTTCTTTATTATCTTATGGTAGAAAAGGTGGTAAAAAATTCCCAACTTTTTCAAAATTTATTAAAAATATGGATCGTTCAACTTCAATTAGAGATAGATTTAAAAGACATTCAAATAATTCATTACGTCAAAATAATTCAATGACTGATTTAGCAGGTTTAGCTCAATCACAATCACAATCACAATCACAATCAATTGATAATAATAATAATAATAATAATGATAATTCTATTGATAATGAAATGACTTTACAAATTACTGAAAATATCTTAAAAAATGCTGTTGAATCTTTAACTAGATGTAAAGATTTATCATCACCAAATAGATTAAATGATTATGTTATTGATTTATTTGAACAATTATTATATTATATTGGTCCATCATATATTTCAGTTGGTTTAGAATCAATTTATAATCAAGTTACAAATCAACAAAAGCAACAACAATCTTTATTTGGTAGTAATACAAATAAAGTGAATTTAAATTATTTAAAACAATTAGATTTAGTTCCATATCAATTATATTTATTTTCAATTACAATTAAATCTTTTTATTTACCAATTTTTAAATCTCAACAATTAAAAACAAAAATTTTACAATCATTTAATTTATTTTTATCAGATGTTGAAATTGGTGTTAATTTAATATTAGATTCATCATTATCATTATTTGAAAAATCAATTACATCAATTTTAAATACTCAACAATATAATGATTTTAATACAACTGATATTTCAAATTTTGATAAAACTTTAACATGTACAAAATTAACTGAATTCATGGAAAATATCTTCAAAACAATAGATTCATCATTAATTGACAATACACTATTAAAATATGAATTAGTTTGTAGATTATCTGGTATTTTATTAGAGAATTTAATTTATCATTTCATGAAATTTATAGTTTCAAGTTTTGGTTCAAGTATAGTTACAGAAGATATGATTCATTACATCAATACATTCCAATCATTTACATTTATAAATCCAAATAACAATGAATTAATCGGTAGTAATAATCTAGCAGATTCTCAACCTGATGTTAATTTTTCAAATGATGAAAATGAATTAAGAGATTCATTTAATATCTTGAAAGAATTAACTAATTTATTCTCATGTCAACCTGAAATGTTAAAAGAATTATCAAATGAAGGTCAATTACAATACGTTAAAAGGGTTATTGTTAAAGGTTATATTAGAAGAAGATCGGATTTTAAAGAAAAGTATTTAATTGGTATTTAAATTTTAAATGTTACATAGTATTAACTTTTTTTTATAAAACCCATATTTTATTTTATTAATAATAATTATAATAAACAAAAAGATATTTTTTTTAAAACAACCCAAAACATAAAAACATTATAAAATAGCAAATAATTAATAAATTCATATAAACAAACAAACAAACAAAAAAATATATATATATATGAAAACACTCTACCTAGCTAACTTTTAAACAAAAAAGCAAATCAAATCAAATCAAAGTAAAGAAGTAGCTTTTGTAATAATATCACCTAATTCATCATCATTTAAATCTTGATCTAGATATAATTCATTAAACTTAACCAATCCAATATGTTCATTTTTATTAACATTACCTTTAAAATCTTTACCATTTTGATTACTTTCATAATATTTTAATAATTTCTCAGCTGTAATTGCATATTGATCACCAATACAAACTTTTAATCTATAAAGAATCAATGAACAACTTGAAATTATTGATAATCTAATTAAATCATTTGAAATCAAACTTGAATTTTCTTCCATTGCAGTTGACATAATTGATACAATTGACATACTTATTTTTTCTAATCCTGAAATTAATTGTAATACAATTTCTTGTGATTTGAATTCTAATTCACTAATATTAACACACATATAAAAAATATAATCTCTCATTGATTTTAATTGTAATATTGGTTTAGTTATAATTGATTCAGAATCAAAATATGAAAATGATCTTAATAATGATTTAATAAATCTTTTCATCGTTGTTGGTTTTAATTCAACATCTGAAACTTTAACAAAATTCTTTAAAAAATTACTTTCTGTAATTAATTGATTTAAATTAATAAACTTTCTTCTATATGAAACAGCTAATCTCCAACCTTCAATATAACTACTTTCAATTAATGATTCATGTTTATCAGCTAATTCTTCATGCATTGTTAAACCAACTTGTCTAATTAATAAAACTGGTGATGATTCTAATGCAATAATTGTTGTAATACAAATTTTTGGATTTGCAAAACCTAATCTAACAATTTGTTGTAAAAAATGAATTGCTTTTAATGAATGTTCATCTTGATCAATTATACAATTTCTTAAAATTGAATTTAAATAACGTTGAACTAATGAAGCACAAATACCATCATTAACATAAGTTGCTGATTTTCCATGGAAAACTTGAACATCTAATTCAATTGTTTTTGAATCTTTATTATCTAATCCATTTCTTTCAATTGATTTTTTTTCTTCAAAATCTAAAAATGTAACTAATCCATTAATAACAGTATCTTGTAAATTCATATCATTTAAATTCTTAAATGAATTATCCATAATCTTTAAAATTGTATCATTTAAAAATAATGTTGGAGTTGAAATACAAACATTAATTAAATTTTTAATTGCAATTCTTTTTAAATTTCCATCAACATTTTCATTACAAAAAACTAAAATATGTTTAACAATAAATGCAACAACTGATTCATTATCTTTAATACCAATCTTTGTAGAAATAAATATTTTTTTATTTGATTCAAAATTACAATATCTACCAAAATTTCCTAATAAAAATAATAATCTTTGAATTCTAGCATCTGGTTTAAAATTAGGATTATTTTTAATTTTTGATAAATAAGGTTTAACTAAATTCAATGTTGAAATACAAGCTTTTGTTAATTTTTGTGTATTATTATTATAACAACATAAATACCAAACACATGGCATTGCTTCATCCAATTCTCTAACATTAAATTTTGTTAATCTTTTCATTAATGAATTTTCACAAGCTTCAACAAATTGAGGTTTTAAAGCTTTCATTTGAGGTAATGTTAAACTAAAAATTTGTAAGGTATAATAACAAAGTGAATTACCAGTTAATGATTCATCAGTTAAATAAGGTTGTAAAGATATTAATTGATCTTGAGAAATTAATGTACCATTACATTTGACTAAAATTGATAATAATCCCATAACATTTTCATGTTTATGTTGCTGTTGTTTTTCATCATCATCTTCTTCTTCTTCTTCTATAGTATTAAATGTTAGACCTTCAGTTATAATTTCAAAAATAATTTCAATTATAACAGAGATAGCTTGTAATAATTTAGAATAATTTGATTTATTTAAATTAGTTATATGAAAAACTTGTTCTTTTAAAAATCTTTCAAAATATTTCCAATTTTTATCACCTGAACTAAAAACAATAATCATAACTTTTAAAGTAATATTAACATTATCTCTAATTTCATCATTTATATTTAAACTTGAATTTTCATATAATTTAGAAATATTAATTAACCAAATATCTAATAAAGAAGATGAAGCCATATCTGAAATAACATCTTCTTCATCATCTAATCTTCTTAATAATTTTTCACATATAATTGCTTTGATTCTTAAATCATTTGTTAATCCATATATTTTTGAAACTAAATTGATTGATTTTTTACGAACACTAATACTATCATCACTAACTCTACTAGCAACCAAAGTAGCAAATTCATTAACTGATTTAGGATTATTATTAATAAAATTTGATAACAATTCAATAATTGAATCACGAACAGATGCATATGATTCATTTAATCTATTAGCCAATGATGTTTTAATCGATGGAACTGTTAATAATGATGCATCACGAGTGATTAATAACGATAATTGTTTAACAGCTCTAGCTCTTGTTTTAACTTTTGAACTATCTAAAGATTTTAAAATCATATTCAACAATCCATCATATGAATTTAATAAATCCTGTGATAATAAAACATTTTTATAAATTAATTCTAAATCAGTTGAATTAGTATTATTATATTCATGAGGTGAAGATTCAATTGTACCATTGAAAACTTTTAATAATTTTAATTGAATTTTATTAATTTGATCAATTATTTCAGAATCTAATGAAATTGAATTAGTTTCAGTATTTGTATTTTTAATTACAAAATTTGTAAAATAATTAAAATATTTTAAATAAAAATTTTTAAATTCATCACTTTTAAGTGAATATTTATTTTTCAAAAATTCCAAAATTTTCCAATAATTATTATTCAAATTATTCAATTGATCTAATGTTATTGAATCTTTATTTAATTTTAAACTTGTATCATCTTCGCCTTTTAAGGATAAAATTTTTGATCCAATTAATCCAGCTAATTCCATACAAAATGTTGAAACATTATTATTTGTTTTGTCAGAACTACAAATGTATAAGAAAGTATTCATTATTGAAGTTAATAAAGTTTCAGCTCCAGGAAATTCAGATTCTTTGATTAAATCTAATAAATCCCCAATAAAAAATTCAATAACTCTTCTAAAATTGGCATCTAAAATAATATTCATTTTATTAATTAATAGCATTGCGATTTCACTTGACATATTAATCATTTCATTTGATGAATCAATCAAATTTTGGAAATATTTATTATTTAATTCATTTAAAAGTTCTTGTTTTTTTGGTGTTAAATTCTTATCATATAATAAATCCCAATAAGATTGATCGAATTTAAAATCTAATCCATTATAAGATTGAATTAATTGAACTAAAAGATAAGAAACTAATAAAACATTCAAACCAGTTGAAGTTCTAAATTGTCTAGCAAAAGTTTTTTGATGAGGTAATTTATTCATATTATCAATAATTTCAGAAACAATAAAAATCCTTTGATCTTTATATTTTTTAAATATTTCAATTAAAATATTTGAAGAAGAAACACGTAATTTTTCAATTTGATTGGAATCAATAATTCTAAATCTTAATTTTGAATCAAATTCTAAATATAATATATTAATTGAAAAATATTCTAATGATGTAATTTGTGATTCATCAAGGGGTATACATTGAGTTAAATTGGATATTTGATTAATTAAAGTAGCAAAGTTTTGAAATAATACACTGAACCATTGAGATAATTCATCTGAAATATTTGAAGAATTAATATTAACTAATGAAATTAATTCATTACCTAATTTTTGAATAAATTCAAAAGTTGAACCAAGATAATCTTCTAAATATATTTTTTTCTCTGATCTACCAGAAGTTAATAAATACATCATAATTATTGATGATTTGCAAGCATTACAAGCCATATGAATTAATTGACGATTTAAATGTGCATCTTCTTCATTGGTTTCTTCTATATTTTTTAAATCAGACCAATTCAGTTCAATTGAAAGTTTTAAAGTTTTATTAACTAATTCTTGAATTCTTAATAAATGATCAATTTTAATTTTATTTAATTTATCTTTAGAAAACCATAATCTAGTTAAAGAACTTTCTAAAGCTTGTAAAGTTTCAATATTTAAAATAAAAGTATCATCAGGAATATTATTAGCTTTTAAAACATCATTATAAATTATCCAAATAGCATTATCTTCACTTTCAATATCATCATCTATTAATCCAATTGAATTAATTTGATGTTCAAGATTACTTATAGCCCAAGTATCCATATCAATTTGTTCAATACCATTTGAAGTTTCCGAACTATTATTATTATTATTAGACATTTCAATTGAATTTTTAGTTGTTGATGAAATTGTTGTAGATGATACACTAGATTTAACAACTGGTGATTTGGGTTTTTCTTCTATTGATTTTTTAATTGGTTTAACAATTTCTGATTTAGTTTGAATTGGAGAATGTGAAGTTGAGGTTGAATTTGAATTTGAATGACTTTGTTGTTGATTTTGAATTTCTGATTTAATCTTCAATTGATCAGCATTGATAGCAGTTTCCATGAATAAATCAATTTCATTTTGATTTAAATTATTATTCAGTAATTTGATTCTTTTAACTTTAGTATTTGGTTTAACATAATCTTTCTTAACAACATCATTAGTCCTTTTAAATATTTCTTGTTCTAACGGAGACAGCAATTGTAATTGACTTAAAACACTATGATTATAACTAGAATCATTATAATCTTGTCTTAAAGCAGGTCTTTTAAACTTAATATATTTCAAATCATCGATTTCATTTTCAAATTGATTTAAAACTTGTTGAGCAATTTCTAAAGAAACAGGATTATTATCAACACTTGAATTAACAGTATCATTAGTCAATGTATTAGTAGCAGATAATGGAGTATCTGGTAATTTAATCTCAAATGGAGCACTAGATGGAATAATATCTTGTTTTGGTATAAGAAATTCCAGAGGTTGAAAGGCCAGAACAGACGACAAATCAGACGGAGGTTGAGGAGGTTGTTGTTGTTGATTCTGTTGTTGGTTGTGTTGCCCATTAGACATGGTTTCAGAAGATACCAATGGGTTGTTGTGGAGTTCTTAGAGGTTTTCCCTTTTCTAGAAGATAAAGAAGAAGTGGTATTTTGATTTAAAAAAATTTGAACCTCGAGTGTTGAAGTAAAATTAAAATTGATTTAAATGGTTGTGTAACTTGTGTTTTTATAGTGGATTAATGCAAAACAACAATGTCTACAACTATATATACTGCCAATCCTTTATCGGAAGAAGAGATCAAATTGAAAGTGAAACAATCTGCTCAAAATGAATTGAAATGGTTGATTAAGGATATGGTTATACCTCAATTACCAGAAATTAAAGATAATTTACAATCATGTTATGATAAATTAGCAGATGATAATACAGATGAATATAAATTACCTCTATCTACCCATAATTCAGAGTTATTGAAAGGTGTTATAATTAGACAGAATTTTAATATTACTGGATTGACAATTATAATTAAATCAAAGAATCTAAATAAGAATATTCCTTTAAAATTAAATTTAAATTTAAATGAAAATATAGTCATTAGACAATTATTAGATTGTCATGACTCAATGTATAATGCAATTAAATCAATTGAAAAAATATTGGATAATCCAGATTTAGATACATCAATTTTATTTAAATATATTGAACAAATTTATAATCAAATTGGTTTAGCTAAAAATTCATTAAAAATTCCAAAAGATAATTATATGTTTCCAAAATTAAGAGTTGCAGCAAAACAATTCACACCCGAATTACCAACAAATTTATCATTAGATTTCTTAGTTTCAAGTTCTGATTTATCAATTGATTTAAAAATTCTAAGAAAAGTTATTACAAAACCTTGGGATACAATTATAGATGTAGCTAAAAAAACTACATGGGTTGATCAAGTTAGATCAAGAATCAGTACTGATAGATATCATCCAATTAATCGAATTATAATGGAAGAATATAATAAATTATTAGAATGGAAAAAACAACAAAATAAATATATAAATTATAATCATTCAAATGATGATTCAACAACAAATGAAGATTCTAAATTCGGTTCAGCATTTAAATCAATTTTTAATTCATCAACCAGTTCAGATCCATCTATATCAACATTATTGAAAACAGCTTCAAAATTCTTAGAAGAATCAATAAGTTATCTGGATAATGAAGGTCATCCATCTGTTGTTACAGTTATTGAATCTCAAGATGTAATGACTTCTGATCCAATTTTATTATCGATTAGTATCAAATTAGAAAGTTTAGAAAAAAGTGTTTCTAAAGTACTTGATAATTTGAAAAATTGTCTATAATAATAATAATAAAAATGGTTTTTGCTGTATATTTAATTTTATTTATTCGTTCATTTCTTGTTCTTTGGTTTTCTTTTGTTGTTCTCTTAACTTCATAGTTTTCAATTTAGCTCTTAACTTTGATTTTTTAACTTTAAGTAAATTAAGTCTTGTACTATACTCATTATCTTGATATAATCCAGAACTATTATTATTATTACCAGACATCAAATGGAAACTATCTCTTGAATTTTCAATTTTTAATTTCAACATTTCATGTTGTTTTAATAAAGATATTTTTTTCTTTAAATATAAATTTTTAATAGTTTTTAATTTTTCAATATCTAATTTAACTCTTGGTTCAATGAATGATTTTAACTTAATTGTTCTTGAAAGAACAACAGATTCAGGTAAAACATCAAATACTTTTCTTGTTTCTAATATACTTGTTAAATTCGAAACATCTTTGGTTGTTTCTTTTAATGGTTTGATTGAATTATTCAAAAATTCTAATGAATTCTCTAAATAGTTAATTGATTCTTCTAATGATTTGTTTTGATTTGACATACTAATTGATCTGTATTCTTATTGGTTTTATTAACACGTACATGTACTTGCCTTCTTTATTTAATTGTTTTTGAAAAATCAACGCGTCTGTTTTGGTTCGCACACGAACTGAAACTTTCCTTCATTTTTTGTTGATAAATATAAAACTGATTAATTAAGTCAATTAAATGCAAAACAAAAATAGATAACTATGTATATAACTTTAAAATTAAAAAAAAAAATGACGATTATAATAAAAGAGATTGACTAAAAGAACATAAACTAAAAAATAAAAAAATAAAAAAATAAACTAATCAACTGTTGTAGTAGTGCCAATTCTAGCTAATTTAGAAGCAGCACGAATTCTAGCTCCAAGGAAGTAAAAAATATAAACCAAAGCAACAATTAAAAATGAAATAAATCCTAATGTTGCAAAACCCCATTTAGTACTCATACTTTCAAACATTTTAACACCAGCATGAGCTAAACAAGCAGCAACTGCAAATGAAGGTAATGTAAAAGCAGCAATAGCAGAACCACTAAGACCTGCATCAGAGTAAGAATCAATAACATAATTCAACATAGCCAACCACAATATTGGATCTGCAACCCCTAATAAACCACCAGCAATAATTGGAGACCAGTAATTGGTTTTACCATCAGAAGTAAAAGCAAACCAAAGTATTGAAATTGGGAAACCCCAACAAGTTATTAAAGATAATTTGAATCTAGCTTCAGGTCTTGGAATACCACCATTTTTCAATCTATCTTTTTTAAATAGCATTGTTTGTAATGGAGTTAAACAAATAACAAATGAAACACCAACAACAAAATTTAAATAAGTACATTCAGCACCCATGACTGATAACCCATTATTTTCAACAAAGACATCAAAGATACCATCTAAATATAAAAACAATAAACCATAAGCAAAACCATTAAATAAACCTAATGCTAAAACAATTGGTTCAGTAACTAACATTTTAAAAGCCATCAAAGTAACGAATTTAATTTCATGTAAAACATCAATTTTCTCAACAGTAACAGCATTTTCATGATCAGCTCCACCATCTTCAATTGAACCAGGAGCAACATTAGTCCAAGATGGTTTCTTACCAGTTAAAGCACCAATAACATAACCAAATTCTCTAGTAATCAAATTTGGAACTTGTTTTCCTTCAACGGCCATTCTTTCACTAATAACAACTCGAGGTAAGGTTTCTGGAATAAACATTAATCCGACTGTAAAACATGCTCCAATAATGATATTTATGATAAACACCCATTTATAACCTAAACTGGATCTTTCCATGATCCCTTCACCAACAACACCACCAATTGAAGGACCTGCATTAGCAGAAAAAACAAAAAATGCCATTGGTTGAGAAGCTTCATCATGATTACCGAATAAATCACCAATTGTACCAGCAACATTAGAAAGAGCAGTGGAAGCACAAGCACCAATGATAAACATAAATATAACTAACATTGGGAAATTTTTAGGCCAAGCACAACCAAAATTAAAAACTGTAAATAAGAAAACTGAAATAACATAAATCCATTTACGACCAGCAATATCACTAAGTGGTCCCATGAATAATGGACCAACTGCATTACCTAAAATAAACATCGATTGACCTAAAGTAACAACTTGAGAAGTTAAACCATATTTAGCTATAAGATAAGATTCAGCACAGACATAAGAAGTTGAAGTAATTGTAACATACAATTGAAAAGTACAGTATATCCAAACAATACCATATTTATAAAATATAGGCCAATGAATTGGATGATATGGATTATCAGTACTAAAAACAACATTTGCTTCCAGTGGATCTGAAGTCATGTTATGTAATTCAATTGGTTTTGTTGGTTTTTCATCATCATATTGAACTGGTGAATCTGAATAAGGAATATTATTATTTTGTTGACCTTGATTATCAGTGGTTTGATCAGGAGCATCTTGATATTGAGTGTTATTGTTATCTTTTTCTTTAACAATCTCGTCTTCAGAATGTCCTGAACTTGAAGTTGTATAAGCAGTAGACATTTAATGAATTAATTAAAACTGATTTAATGCACACCCCAGACCAGTACGTACATTCATTAGTAGAATAGTCTAAAATGTGGCGATTAAAGATGTTTTAAATCAATTTGAGAATTGAATTGAATAAACTGGTTTACATAAACTATGTAACGGTTGCTTAAGTTAATTTGATTGCTTGAACATTAATTAATTGAATTCTTGATAAGAGATTAAAAAAAAAGAAAAAGTTACCATATACATCAAAGAATTAAGATGTCACAAGACTATAATTATAATTATATCAAAATTAGGAAATATTTGGTAGCCGGAATAATTAATGAAAGAGAGAAAGAACAGCTAGGCACTAGCTATAATACTTTTTTTTTCTATGATAACATTGATAAGCTATATATATATGAATCAGGATATAAGTTAATTGATCCATTAATTAAATCAGTTATTAGTATTTCTTGTAGATTTGTGAGTGGTAAGTTGGTAATATATATTGCTTTTTTTTTGATGAGAGGTAGCTAGGTTTGCAGCCGAACATTTCCAGCTACCAAGCTTCATTTTAAACTACATAAATAAATTGATATTTAACTGGTATACCTATATACTAGCTATATACTTCATTACTGATATATTTGGTTTTGTTAATCAAATATTAAGCAGTTACAGATTAATCTCTATGAATGAACAGCTGTATATGGTCGAACACAGAGTTGCTTGCTCAGATACAATCTTACTGGATAAGATAACAATTTATAATTTATTACTTTGATTTTACAGCTATATTTAACTATAATTATTCCATATACATCAATTTGTAATTGAATATTGAAATGAATCTATTGGTTTGGAAAATTATAGTTGATTAAAATCAAATTTTCAATACAAC